>JARFXV010001706.1:167500-275000 GCA_031761425.1 Cosmopolites sordidus | reverse complement strand
GAATGGAAGAAACGACGGACAATGAGAAATACAGGTAGTCCTTTTAGCAGGGTCGAGTATACTGAGCTCTGCAAAACTATAAGGAAACATATCAGAGAGGACACGTGCCGGTTCAACATGCAGCTAGTGCAAAAAAACCTGGAATAAAACAAAGCAATTAATAAGGCCAAGCAGAAGCTGAGAATGAAAACAACGCAAATTTATGTTGGAGAAATGTTGGAGGTTGTCAGAAAACTGTATTCCCAGTTATATGAAGATCAGAATCAATCAAAGACAACAATTCCCGCGGAAGAACAAATGCCAGATATCCTAGTAGAGGAAGTAGCAAATGCTATAGAATCGATGAAAAATTGCAATTGGCTTCTGAAAAGGACAATGTAACTGTCGAAATGCTAAAAGCTGGTGGTTCGACATTTTATAAAACACTGGCCAGATTATAACAGGAAGTGCCTTACTTATGTGTGATCCTTTTACATAAAAAAGGAGTCCAGGAGGATTTAAACGAGTACCGTTCAATAAGCATCCTTACTGTGCATTAATGTACAAAATTTTCACTAGATAATATCTACAAGAATATTAAAAAAACTGAATGTCGAACAACCAAGAGAACAAGCAGAATTCAGAAGTGGATTCAATACAATGGATCACATCCAGGTTAGGTACATCCAGGTTGTACAGCAGCCCATAGAAAGGCACAACGAATACACCATGCCACTATGCTTGTATCGATTATAAAAAAGCATTTGACTCCATCTCAAAGCATGCCATAATAACCTATTAGGATCGATATATGATGGAGCTACAGCGATAATTCACCTTGATGATCTTGAAGTGGGAATTAATGTAGAACGAGGTGTACAGCAGGGCGACGCATTATCGCCTATTCTCTTCTCGGCTGACCTTGAAGAAGTATTCCGTAAACTGGATTGGAAACACGATGGTGTAAAGATCAATGGTGCAAACTTAAACCATCTCTGATTTGTAGATGTTATCGTTCTCCTTTCACAAGACCCAGAGGAGCTGCAAAGACGAATACAAGAGCCGCAAAGTGCTGGCGAACCATTTTACTTAAAAATAAACCTGAAAAAGAGTCAAGTTATGTTTAATAAATTCGCTCAAGACAGAAGAATTTCAGTGTTAGGAAGGGTTTTGGAGATCGTGGACCACTTTATATATCTTGGGCAGAGGATTTCCATGGAGGGGAATACCGCCCGGGAGGTGGAACGGCGTGTTAAATGTGGCTGGCAGGCATTTGGTAGGCTCAACATAGTGTTTAAGAGCAGACTCCCACTTTGCCTGAAAAGAAAAGTATTCGATCAGTGCGTTCTACCCGTTATGACATACGGAAGTGAAACCTGGACACGCACATCGCAATCAATTCAAAAACTTCGGGTGGCACAGAGGGGAATGGAAAGATGTATGCTTGGCATTACCAAACGAGACAGAAAGTCCTGCCCATGGATCAGGGAACAAACAAAAGTCTGTGACATCATTGGAAGAGTAAAACAGTTGAAATGGAGATGGGCAGGCCATATAGCGAGGCGATGGGACGACAGATGGACCAAGGCAATCCTGGAGTGGATACCGCTTGATAGCAAACGTCCGCGAAGAAGACCGAAAGCACGATCGATCGTTAAGTATATAGGACCCGAGTAGCAGAGGAAAGCCCAGGATCGTGAAAGTTGAAAGCATGCTGAAGAGGCATCCTGCAGTGGATCGATACGGGCTGATGATGATGCATATATATATATATATATATATATATATATATATATATATATATATATATATATATATATTTTATTATATATATTTATTATTATATATATTATTAAATATATACTTTATACTTATTTACTATGAAAATTTTCCCACCTCCTCGAATTCTCCTGAATCAAGCACGTCGAAAAACAATCCCTTTCTAACTGAGACGATAAAATAAAAAAAAATCGCAAAAAATTATGTCAAACTAATAAATAAACACGGAAAATTTTGGACATAGTTAAAAAGAAACAGTAGCAGGAGAGGAAAATGTCCTTGTCGAAAAATATAAAACGCAGTGCCATTATTTTTAGTCGGTCGTAATTGTTCGAACCTGACCTACTGTCACGTGCATATGTATAGAAAACACCATAAAAACGTCATTTGCATAAAATTGTTTACGAATGTGAAAATGCGATTAACCACGAATTTAATCAATTCTGAAATAAATATACAAAATCTCGTAAAATTTATACGTAAAGTGTTTTTTTTTTGAAAATCCAAATGAGTATTGGCACCATTGTATGTCTGGGAAGTATCAGGGTGTCCGGAAAGTTCTTAGAGATTTTTTTTAAGAGTAAAAATGTATTTAGATTATTATGTAATTACATACTATTATAATTGACAACTTTTTACCAACGTAGTTGTAGGTCCATAATGCCTTGTCCGACCCTGTTCCTGTGATGCCCTGTCCGGTGAGAGAGGTCAAGAGGGCAAAATATCCCGTTTAAAGCTCAACAATTTTTCCAGGGTCCTGATTGAAATTCCTGTATGATTCCTGTTTGCAAATTTTGGTTGGTTTTTATCAATTGCAGACTTCTGGCGATCAAATTGTATGAATCCCTTCCAATCCCATCAAATACAAGCATTGTATAAATAAAACAAAATTATTCAGTATACCTCGCCTAAGATTCTGGACGGGTCACAGGTGGTGGATAGTGAAAGTTCCATTAGATATTAATGGACAGCTACGAATATCTCAAAATAAGCAGCCCCGAACCAAGGCAAAAAAATTAAATCCACTTAGTGTCTAACTTGTATCAAGCGGTTGAGTGGTCAGCGCCTGTTCACCAGTGGTGCGGCTGATATTTAAATTCTGGAACTAACCTCTCCTGTCTTAACCTCTGTACCGTCATGGTTCAAACCTTTAATTCAAAGTACAAAAAGAAGCGTTCTAGTAATTACAAAATTATCTCAGGAGGTAGACAATACTCTACTTTGCTGGTACAATCGAACTTTCGGATTTTGGGGCGTCCGGGCTTAAACACAAAATCTTTCAGAGGGAGTCGGAGACCTCTGACCAACGTATAAGAACGAAAACAAAAACTTTCTTTGGAACGGTAAATATTAATTATCTCCTGCGCCCAGGAAAACTACACAAATTGGGGCAACATTGAATCAGCAAAAAATCTAAATTTTGGCTGTGTAAGAAACCAGATTGACAGATGATAACACCTTGGAATTCGGCAACTACAGACTTTTTAAAAGTAAAACGGACAAAAGAATACTCAAAAATACACCATATCTCGGTGTTGCTTTCGCTATCTCAAGAAACATTCTTGGTTCTATAATTAATGTCCCTCAAGTGTGCTAACAAAAACTATACATTAATCAATGCACACCTCCCAGTTAACGAAGAAAATAAATTTAATCCTGAAAAAGTAAATAAGTCCTGGGAAATTCTGGAAAAGACTATCTCTAATATTCCCTCTAACTGTGTAAAAATCCTATTGGGTGATTTCAACGCTCAATTCGGGAAAAAAAGAAAGTATAGGAAAACAGTCGGCAGTTTTCCCGCTCATAGATGGACTACTATAATTGCAGAAGATAGTTTAATCTAAAAATAATGTCAATCCATTTCAAGAAGAAAATATAACAATGGGTGAATTTCAAATTGACTATGTTGCCATTTCGTACTCCAATTATAAGTTGGTCCCTTTACAAAACCGTAGAAAACATCCGTGGAGGAATGAAGTTTGCCAGCAAGCAGTATTAAGCCGAAGTAAAGCATTCAAAGACTGGAACAGTCAAAAAACAGCAATAAATTATAACATCTTTTAGACAAACTAAAAGAAAATATGAAAACAATCAACTTATTGAAATAGAAAAAGATTTCCAAAAAAATATCACCCGAAACTTTTACAAAACATTTAAAACTAAATTAACAGGTTATCAAACAAGTCTTTGCTTCCAAAAAGAAAACGAACAATTCGCTCTAAATAGCCAAGACAATTGCAAATAACTTGCAACATATTTTGAACAACTACTAAACTGTCCTGAGCCCTTAAACAAATTACAAACACTAAACCCTAAACAAACAAACCCAGATTCATCACCACCGAATGAAGATGAAATAATTAGGCAAATCAAGCGACTTAAAAATCGCAAAGCTTCTGGTGAAGATGGAATCACAACTGAACTTTTGAAGTCCGTTGGTCCAGGCACAATCTAGGAAATAACTAAAATTCTACAAGAAGTTTAGCGAACTGGAAGATTGGAAAGATCCTCTAATCCATCCACTACACAAGAAAGGAGATATAATGGATATAAACAACTACAGAGGGAAATCTATTCTCCCAGTTTGTTACAAGATTCTATCTCAATGTCTACTAGAGAGAGCACAGGGACAGTTGGAACCTAAATTTGGTGAATATCAAGCAGGTTTTCGACCGGGCAGATTCTGCCCTGAACAGATCCTGAATCTAAAGTTGATCCTAAGACATCAAAAACTGTACAATAAAAATCTAGTCTGTATATTTGTGGATTTCAAAAAAGCATATGATTCTATTAACCGCGAAACTTTATTCCGAATCTTGAAAGAACAAGGACCAGATCTAAAAACATTAACTAACACAAGGTTAATAGTTAAATTCATGGATGCCATATCAAAGCCCTTCGAAATTAAGACCGGAGTGAGACAAAGGGATGGACTCTCGTCACTCTTATGTAACTGTGTTCTAGAAAAAGTAACACAGGAGTGACGTGAAAAAAAGTCGGCCCCGAATATTGGCCAGCCCATTATACTGGGGAGAACCAACATCAAAATTGATTGTCTGGCGTTTGCTGATGATTTAGCAATTTTGGCTCAAGATATATTAATGGCACAAAAACAGACTGAAATCCTAAAAGAAACAGCAGAGCAGGAAGGACCCCAAATTTCCTTTGAAAAGACACAATACATGACCTGCAACAGACTAAGAACACTATTTCTAATAACAAAATATGGTAACATCAGACGAGTCTGCCAATACAAATATTTGGGTAAAACAATCATGGAAAATGGTTTGGAGAAAGCGGCTAATAAGGGTAGATGTTAAAAAATGGAAGCGGAATTGAGACTTTCACAAAATATTTACAACAAAAGATGCATATCTAAAAATACAAAACTGAGACATTACAACACAGTTATTAAGCCAGAATGTCTATATGGGGCCGAAACGCTCATTTTGAATAGAAAGAGAGACATCGAGGACATTGAAAAAAAGGAAAGAAAAATCATAAGAAAAATCTTAGGCCCCAAACAAATAAATAGCACAACATACCGACTTCGAGAAAACCAAGAAATCAAATAATATACAGATATACATAGCGATATGAGAAAAAGAAGACTTAAGTTTTACGGACACATAAAACGGATGAATCCGATTAGTCTAACTAGATAAATAGTCTAGTTTTATGAAAATAGGAGTAGAGCTAAAGTAAAAATAATTAAATAGATTGCTGCAATTAAAGAGGACCTAAGATCAGTAAATATTACACAAAGTGAAATTCAGGATAGAGGCTGTTTCAGACACAAGGTTAACGTTTGGAAGGTTGGCCAGAAAGAAAAATGTAGGAAGACTGGAACAACTTGGTCTGACGAAAGGAAAAAAGCTCATAGCGAAAGAATGAAATTAGTATGGGCGCAAAGGAAGGCTAACAACAACGCCTCTAACTATACTTCGCGTGGTCTACCAGGGCCCATACGTGAATAATAATAAAACAAAATGATCTAATTGCTATTTATATTTTTGTCTAAAACATAACGCGTTTCGCTATAGCTTCTTCGGATGGTAAACAAACAATGAAATTGCATTGTGACAAATAGTAGGTACTAAGTAATTAAGTAATGTTACATGTTTTTTCTGGGAATTCCAGGAACCCTTACTAAGACTGTTTTTTGACATATTTAATAAGGGAGAAGGTTGAAGTCTATTTGATCGTTCCTCCCGATTTTCTTTTTAGTATTTTAAAATTTTCCTACATAATTGTTAGGTTTAAAGGTTACATTTATATTAATGCTGTTAATATATTTTTTAAGTTTTTCAGGTATATGTCCATGATAAAAAAGAGTCTTAAATCCAAATTCTTTAATTTTATTCCTAGGGTAGCCTTCTAAAAGCGTTTTATTTTTTTGTTTTTGAACTACCCTACTAACTAGCCCACTAAGCCCTTTACTGGCAGAAATGTTTATGAACAATATTGAAGTGACAATTTTCAAAAACAAAATTAATAAACAATATTTACATTGGAATCGATATATTGATGACATTTTGGCATGTTTCACGGGTACTCAGATACAGTTGGATGCCTTGTTATTATATCTAAATTCCATCCATAAAATATCATATTTACAGCCGAAATGGAGACCAACAGTTCAATAAACTTTTTGGATCTAACGATTTCTAAAAATTCGAATAAGCATTCGTTTTTGATTTACCATAAACCTTCTCACACTGATATCACGATTCACAATACACCCAACGACCCACAACAACATAAACGGGCAGCTTACGATAGCTTGATTCATCGTTTAATCAATGTTCTTCTAAATCCCGACAAATACAATACAGAATTAAATTTAATTAAGCAAATTGCAGTTAACAACGGCTATCCAGTTTCAATAGTTGATAAAATAGTCTCCAAAAGACAGAAAAATAAAGTGCTTTCGGATTACTCTACGATTAAAGTTAAAGAATTTGAATTAAAACTCTTTCCCATTATGGACATATTTCTGAAAAACTTAAATATAATTTAAATATACCTTTTAAAACCAACAATTATTTCAGAAAAATTTAAAAAACTATAAACAAAAAACGGGAGAAGACAATAAATCAGGCGTCTACCAAATGAATTGTGGTTCATGCAATAAATTTTATATATGACAAACAGGTAAATAATTTAAACTCAGAAACGCGGCTATCTAAATAATAAAATGAACTCAACATACGTGGAATATCTTATTAAAGCAAAACATACATTTAATAATGATTTTAAAATATTACACATAGAAAATAAGGGTACCAAACTGAATTTATTAGAATGTTTGGAAATAATCCGTCACCAATACACAAATGTCCTTCTTAACGACCAAATAGATTTCAACCATTCTTCAAATATGTCAAAAAACAATCTGAGTAAGGGTTCTGGAAATTCCCAGAAAGAAACATTAAAATTACTTAATTACTTAGTACCTAATATTTGTCACAATAATTTCATTCTTTGATAACCATCCTAAGAAGCTACAGTGTAGCTAGACGCATTATATTTTAGACAAAAATATAAGTGGAAATTAGTCAACTTTGTTTTATTTAGGACATTTAGTATGATTTTCCATCAAGAAAATGCTACAAATGTTTCCAACAAAACTCCAGTGTTAGCGAAACGCGCCAATCTGTATTGAATATAAATATAATAAAGTGGGAATTAAACAAGAAAACTCTTTCATTAAACTTTTGTGATGCATTCCGTCAAGTAGAAGCCAACATAATCCAAAACTACAGTATCGGCTATTTGATATAACTTTATAATGAGTTTTCCACTCACAGCAAAACGTTTTGAATTTACTCGACGTCCGTTTCGCTAACCAAATTAACATCATTAGGAAATGATTAAAACTAAATTTTAACCTACTTTGTGTATAATATACGATACAATTACAATTTGTTTACAATTGATACCTAAGCCTGATGCGATGAAGAGTATCAAATTCGCTGAAGCGTATAAAATTACTCGTCTATGAATAAGGTAAACAAAAAACTGTATGGGATTGACGTTAATTGGTATTTATTTAAACTATTTTTACATTTAATCGTTCCAAGATTTTCATATGCATCAAATAATTTATTTGCGAAAATCAACATTCTGGTTAGTTTCGTAAATATGTTGGACAGTCGCCTATATATCTGGCCAATTATATATTAGTTCAACCATTTGTTCTTTAAATTTTCGTCTAGTTTATTAAACATTATTGTACAAGGTGTCCCATAAGAAAGTTTCTATTTCATTAGTTCACTGCACAAACACTACAACAGTGAGGAGAGCGGGGCGTATGTCAATCGATAGCCCCACGGTTAGGAATTTAGTCGGTATGGAGCTATTTTCGGGAGTAGACTGAGCGTTGTGCGTGCGAGAATTTTACAAGAACAATGATTCGGTTTCTGTACCGCAGAGAAAATTCTGCAGCCATCGTGGTTTGCGCAATATTAAAGTATATATATATATATATATATATATATATATATATATATATATATATATATATATATAAAAAAGCTACCCCCCCCCCCCGTACAAATTTCCATTCCCTTTTGTCTATATCCATTGAGCCACATTGGAAAGATATAGTTAAGGTGTAGAAGTTCACTGCTACAGCCCCATCTAGTGGCGATGTATAACAAAGTGGATAGCGCAAAAATATTCACCGTATTCAAATACACATGCATACCAATTTTCATAGCGATCGGTTATATGGTGTAGAAGTTGATCTCCTGCAACGCCACGCCATCCAGTGGAGAGTTGGAATGGAGCAAAATGGATAGCATAAAAACCTTAGATGTGGCAACTTTAATGGTGATCGATCAAACGGGGTCGGAGTGTAACGATCTCATTTATACCAACAGAAATGTATATATATATATATATATATATATATATATATATATATATATATATATATATATATATATATATATATATATATATATATATATATATATACAAAAAGGAAACTTTCTTTTGGAGCACTTTGTATTTAATACAGATCCACGTATGGCACTAATATTTTCATTTTAAAGTAGGTGTAAATGCAGTACCTTCTTTTAATAATGTAACAAACTTAGGACTTACGAAGGAGTTTAATTTCTATATTTCCTGAGCTGATAAATAATATTTTAAAAACACCTCTTATACACATTTGATTATTTAAAAGAAATAATTGTCATTGTTAATATCATCAACAATATCTTGCATAAAAAATCTAGGACATGCGCTTGTCTTCTTCTTTTTTCTTTCCATGACATCTGCTCTGATATAGTTACTTTAACTTTTTTGTTACTTCATTAGGTTCAAAATAATGTAGGACTGGTCAAAGTATTTTCGTTATTAGTGCTGAACTATGTATATATTTCAAAGAAAAAGATTATTTATGAAAACTGAAAAAAAACATCAAATGTATGTCATAATTTAAGAAAATTAGTTATGCGTTAATCATTACCAACGTCGTGTTGGTTGTCCATATTTATAGGTCACGTAGACGTCGAAATTAAAAGAAAGCTCTGTGTAAAATGGTTCACATAAAAAAAATGCGGTTATTCACAATTTCATGGCTGAAGACGAATTGTTCAAGTCTAATTGGTCACTGATAAAAGTTTTTTGTATCTTTTAATCGGTTTATTTCTAAATTATCAAGGTGGTTCAATTTTTTGCCTTTATTTCGAACTGGCTATTGAAACAACGATTTTCATTTAACAAACGTGAGGTATAATTAGAATTGTGTTTCTGATTAAGAATACTTCTTTAATACTGTTATTTTTTTCTTGAAAAATCTGCTTGTGTATTATATCTATCATATGCAAAAGGTGTATAAGTAAAGTAAGAAGATTATTTCTTTATACACTCATCGGCAAAAGTCTTGCACCCCCCTTTTTATTTTTGTTTTGATACGAAAATAAATTGGGTTATTTTTTCAAAACAAAGCTTAGGGGATTAGTGAATACGCGCAAATGACAAAATTGAGTAATTTTGTTTTCATTCTTGGTTTTTCTATCTAAAAATAAAATAAAATACATTCTCAAAAAAAGCTAAATTAATGTAAATATTGTTCAACTAATAGACAGTATTGCCTCCCCTACTTCTTATTAATGCGTAAACTCTTCGATGCATGCCAATAATTATATTATTAATAGTGTCTTGTGATAAATTGGTCCATTCCTCTTGAGCGGTTAAAATTAGCTCATTGCGATTGATTGTTCCTACGGTTAATGGCTCTAGAAAGGCAGTCCCAAATATGTTCGATTGGATTCATATCCGGCGATAATGGCAGCCAATCTAATCTGTTAATTCCAGCTTTATTTAGAGGCATCTGGACGATTCTAGCCATATCCGGGCAGGCGTTGTCATCCATAAAGATAAAATTGTTACCAATTTCTTGCTGTAATGGATAAATAACAGATCTGATGATATGTTGCAAGTAGAAATGTGCATTAATTGTTTGTGGGGCGTGAATGAGCTCTGTTCTTCCATTGTAAAATATTCCTCCCCAAAACATTTCGCTACCGCCCAGATATGCAGCTACTTCAATATCTGTATTAAGGCGATACTGTCTCCCTACCTCCCTCAAAACCCTCTGACGATAATCATCGCTGATTAAACCAATTCTTGTTTCATCGGTAAAAACGACGTTTCTCCATTGAGGCAATAACCATGGTTGATGCTCTCTGGTCCATTGAAAACGCCTTTGCCTTTGCCTTTGCTGGTAACTTAACAGGGAGACTCTAATTGGATGTCTGCGATGTAGTCCAACGTTGAAAAGCCTTCTGGAAACCGTGAGACTTGATATAGCACGATTGTACGTCCGTTGGAACTGAAATTGTACCGCTCTAATCGGTACTGAGCGGTTTCTTCGTGCATATTAAGCAAGATAACGATCTTGTCGTTCATTGCTAACCCTTCTTCGGCCATTTCTAGGTAGTGAGGCAACATCACTAGTTTCTTCGAATCTTCGAATTGTTCTGCTAATAGTACTCCGAACAATATTTAAACGAGTAGCAATTTGATATCACGAGAAAACTTATTCGTAAAAGGCAATAATTCCGGCCTTATTAAACGCAGAAATTTCAGCCCCAGGCATTTTTATTGCTATACTGTACGATTAACATAAACTTATGTAGTAATACATCGTATACATTACTGGTAAATATTTTAAAAAATTCAAATATATTTTTGGCACGTTGATATTTATTAATTTTTCTGATGAATAAATTGGTTAGCTGTTATTGCGCATAGCCGCCTTATTGAGATTTACTTATTTTTTAAATAAATAAGGGGCGTGCAAGACTTTTGTCGATGAGTTTATATTTTTTATTCAGTTGAAATTACAATTCTATATTGCCTCCTTCTGTAAGGATGTCTTCATAAATTACAAAAAAGGCTGATTTACAAAAGAAAGAACAATTTTATTCTTAGTGCGTGTATAACTATTAAACATTTAACTTTCTTCTTCTTTTTCTTAACCTGCCAATATTATCGGGCGTTTGCTACAAGCGTGAAATACGAAATTAAATTATAAACTCTTACAACTCCGCCATTCCTAATACCAAGAGCGCCCTAGCTCAACATACTCTAAATAAAGTATAGACTCTTAACCACACGTAACATAAATACCTACTTAAACAAATTGTGTTTACATCATAAAGTCGTATTTTCTTACATAAAATAAGTCCACGTCAGTGGCGGTTCGTGGGTTTTTAAAGTGGGAGAGCGTAGAAGAAAATAGTGCTGCTGAAAATTTTTTTTGCTTTCGCTTTCCTCATTTTTACTTTTCATGCTATTGAAACTCTATACAGGGGGTGAACCAGGAAAACATTAAAATTTTATATTGTTACTACTTACAAGGACATTGGAGGATGGGTTGTTACTTGTTGCGCAGATAAAGGAATGAATAAGTAGCTACTTACCTTTTCCCGAAGAGTAAACCATTCAACCAATTTATTGTAAATGCAAATCAATAGAGAAAATTCGAAAGAGTTCAAGAGAAGTTCGAAAAGTTAAAAAAAATATCAAAGTTTTATGGCAAAAAAGGGTTATTGTACATATTTTTGTCGGTGAATAGCACCTCGCCGTTTCCCAAGTGAAATTCCATTCGCCTGTTTTTGTCCAAAATTTTTTCAATAACTTTTTCATTAAAGTCCAGAATTAGTTCGACTATAGCACACTCAACATTTAACATACGTAAAGCACTTAGTTTATCTTCCCCCTAATTAAGTTAAAAGTCGAAAAGTTAAACAAGTAACGAACGAAATACGCGACGCGAGACATACCAAACGCTCCGTACCCATCAAATCAGCGTTTAAAACTAATTGCCGATATGCTCGGTCGCAGGGAATTTACGTCCAAATCGCATGTTTTATAAAACAGTTAAACCACGGAATTCTAGCAACCAACAAAGCATGTAACGCCAACGACGAGAGACCTTGACGTGGCGCACGGTCTCTGGAGATAAATGTCCGACCAACGATGTAAAAATTGTAGCGAGAGGATGGCATTTTTATCCGCATTATTTGGTGTGATGGGTCGACAGATGTTCTTCTACATTTGGAGATTTTAATATTTAATAATATCTTAAAATAAGTTAAAGGAAAGAAACTGAATGGAAATAAAATATGTTTTTTTTAATCAAAATTTGAGACGTTTTGTTGGCCACTCAAAAACCATTTCGTTCAATATATTAATAAGTTAAAACGTTTAAAATTAAATTTTTAATTTAAATTTAAAAATTAAAAAAAAAATTAAAATTTTTAAACAATTACAGATGTACATGTAAAACTATGAGTTCATTTATCTTTTTAGTTTTCGATCGACTTCTTTTTTCTGGCACAATTTGACCAGTTTTACTGAAAATTCTTTCACACGGCACTGAAGTAGACATAAGACAGAGCCTTTTTTCGACAAATTCATATAGTCTTGGATAAATATTTTTTCTTTGAAACCACCATATTAAGGGGTGCGTGTCGATCGATCAAGGGCTCATAATATTTTTCTATTTCATTAATAGCTGCTGACGTAGGGTTTCTAGAACTTTACACATTTATTACTTTGTTTTCAAAAATTTTCCATATGAAAGAGTGAATTATTGCTTTTTGATGTCAATGATATACCGAAAACTTTTAATAATTCATACGAAAAATAATTCATATACGGGCATGTTGATATTCTCAGAAATTAAAATCTTATGCTATACACTACTGCCAACCGTAAAGTATTTGTTTATCTGACTATGCAACTAAGTTATGCAACCAGTTATACGAGAAAAAATTCAGTGGGATCCAATAACCGGCTCAAGGATCCGGATCTTTCAATTGATTCGGAACCGGGGATCCGACTCTCCAAAAAGATCCGTATTTCCCATCATCAGATAGAAGTGAAATTTCTCAAATTCATATACAGCGTCTGACGCGTACATGTACAACGCGCGCATGAGCGATACTATCTTATTATATCGCCTTGTATCGTTGTGTATACGTCGCTCTCTTTTGCTCCACTCCCATGGCGTCGGAATGTATAGCTCTCTTTCTCCTTCTCTCTACATTATATCTTTCTTCTCTCTCATGTAACGAAATGTGCCTAACGTGACGCTTCCTTGAAATTTCACTCTCGATTCTCGTCCAGTTTCTCTTTAAAAAGATAGTAACATTAAAGAATCAACATACTATAAAAACAATAAATTGAATATATTCATTTCCGAGTGGTTTTAGTTGAAGTTCGCAGTATGCACTTCGAGAGCTGTAAACGATGATATTCTGATTACCTGGTTGTACTGTTATATCTTTAGCTAAGAATATCGTTTATAACTCTCAAAGTGTATACATGCGAACTTCAACTAAAACCGTTCCGAACTGAATATATTATGGAACTGAATTTA
This sequence comes from Cosmopolites sordidus, assembly GCA_031761425.1. Classification (NCBI taxonomy): domain Eukaryota; kingdom Metazoa; phylum Arthropoda; class Insecta; order Coleoptera; family Curculionidae; genus Cosmopolites; species Cosmopolites sordidus. The sequence continues at coordinate 261,340 of JARFXV010001706.1, read as the reverse complement.
TTGTATTTTTGACAAGTATATTGATTCTTTAATGCTATTGTATTTTGTATATTTTCTGAATAAATTATATAATTAGAGATATTGAATGCTTTTTCAATTAAAAAAACAAATGTGTATGATGTATGACGTATATTTTTTTTTATTTTACTAATTATTTAGCACTAGAGACTAAAAAAATAACTTGCAACTTAATAATAATCAGAAATTAATAAAAGAATAATACTATTTTTGAACTAAAAAAAATAATAACAATGGTAAGGATTTAAACCCCAAACTGTTAAGTCGGAACCCCGTTGAAAGTTTAAATTGAACGATATTGTGTTTAAATCATAAATGGCATAAAATATACTATCTAATAAAAACAACGAGTACAATTTTCAGCCGAATTTTCTGTGTTTTATTTCAAATTAAAATCTTATCTCTCTTATTGGGAAACTTTTTACATCTCGTATAATAATTCGGGAACTATTTATTTTTCGCCTATTGTCGTTTTTTTTGCAATTTATTCTGTGTAATAAACAATCACATTTAGAAGTACATTTATATTCCTCCACATTCCATTCTGTTACCATTAAATGTTTGATTTATATTTGTTCTCTGAACGATAGTAAATTTTCTATGTTACGATCCAGAACAACTTTAATGTTCCCTCGGTTCTTAATTATAATAATTGCAATGCACAGCGATAAATATTACTTTTCATAGTCTGGGTCTTTCAGACATCAATATTATTATGATGTTTACCCTAGAAAATGAGTTTTACGTGTTCGCTGTAAAACATGTTTAGAACATGAAGAAAATACGAAGAAATTGGTTAAAATAAAACAAGAATATGAATATTTCTGTGAAATAGCATGTATACTTTTTAAAGCCAATCGTTTTTTGCCATGAAAGAAAATCAACTTTCAGTATACATTCAGTCAAATAAACACCAGGAAATATACATTTAAAAATATTACGTAAAATATATGAAACAAATGGTATCGATGTATCTAATTATCACGTAGAGTTGTGGCGCCATCTGCCAATCAGTTTGTCTGCAGTTGTTAGTTTGTCAATTTCAAGTATGTTCTTTTATTTATAAAATAGATAGAAATATCGAACAAAGAGCTTGCTCCAAATTTTGTATTAAAATTTTCTTGTGCTGAATCAATGAAAATGTTGGAGGAGGCCTACGGTAAGTCAACTTTTGTGAAGCAAGTGACGGATATTGTTTATTTTACATAATGATTTGATTGTTGTAAGCATTACCTTAAAAGTTTTAACTAAAAATGCACAGAAACTTATAACTTGCCTTAATATAGATAGAATAATTAGAATTCCAACAAAAGTCAAAAACCTAAATGTTTAAGTGAAAAAAATTACAAAGTTATTAAATCACCAATCGAAAAGCTATGATAAGAATTATTGAGTAAATATACGTAAAAACATATTTGCCAAATAATTATTGGTTATTATTTAACGAATAAACCACAAATAAACTAATGAATATTATTAAAACAATTTTTTTAATTAAGAATCGTGCCCTATATCAGCCCTGAAGGATATGACATGATCACAATATCGCTAAGACAACGTTATTTTAAAATAGCGACAAAAATAATTTCAGTGTGTCAATGCGTGCACTTAAATTGGATTTAAAACCAATAATATATTCTGTATGCGAATATATTTGTATTTACGAATAATCTCTCTAAAATTTCAAAAGAGCAAAACGTAAACACGCACAGAAAGAACGCCTCCGGCTCGGCAAACATTTGTCCAAGTTTATTCAAGGCTTTCGCCTACGGATACTCTGCTTGGCGTCAATAAGAAATCGGTCCTGAAGTCGAAGAACAAATTTTACATTTTGTTTTGAGTTGATACAAACAGTACAAGCACTCTTACGCGCTGATTTTTCACAAACAAAAGTATTGTAAATGGGATACTGGCCAAAACCAAAGGAATCAAAATTTTTTGTTCAATATTTTATCAACCGACGAAGCTTCTTTTACCAAGAATGGGATGGTCGACATGAACAGTTAATAAAACAATTAATCATGAGTTTCTTAATGTGACGTGAATCGTTTAAAACGAGTCAAAGAGTGAAAAATTACTGCTGATAATTTCAACTTTGGCATTAAACGACAATTATGTGTAAGTGTTCCTGTTTTGTAACAAAACAAAGCAAATTTATGGTAAAACGAACATATTGAATGAATGGCTATAAAAAATATTACATTTTATTTTGAAAAAATACCTTAAGAGGCTAATACAACGAAAAACTAATGGGTCCGATGGGTCGAAATAAACAAGACGATGAGACGTTGACAATTGAACCCGCCATTTCCAAAAGGGCACAAGTCACACTTTTTTCAAATATCACTTTTTGGTGCCATTTTATTCATTGAAGTGTTTTACATATTCCCTGTGAAAATGGCACATCTTCATGTACCACAAACCAACTTATAAAACAATCGAAAATTAAAGTCTGTATAAAAATGACGCTTATGCCCTTTTCAAGTGAAAGGGAACGCAGGGTCGAATGTGATATAACCTCACTTTATCTTTATCAAATGGAGAATCGCGAGCTTGCCGAAAATGCTTATAAATCTAGAAAAAGAATGTCTGGTATAAGGAGCATTCAAAATTATAAACATAATAAAATAAAAAAAGCCAAAATTGCTGGAAAAGCTCATAAAAACCATAAAGGGAAAGATGTGGATATGGTTTTTTGTTCCATATTCATTCTCAACATATTTGTTTCCTCACGATACCACTACCACTATACCACTTAACTGATTTCCGGTGTAGAACGTTATTTTAATCTTTAGATATATTTTATATGTATGTAGAGAGGAATTATATACCATAGAATCTTGTTTTTAAAGATAAAGAAGTATATAATACCGATCGCTAAACCTATGAAAAAGAAAACTATTAAGGGATATGCGTGTAATTGTGGTGAACGTGAATATTTAACTACTATTACCTCAAGGTATGATAGGTATCTCTGTACAGTCAGAGGAACCACAAAAAGAAAATTTTATAAAAAAATATTTTACCTACTTTTCTCCGGCACTCCCACCCAAGATGACATTAATTCACTTTAACTTTTATCTACCTAACTACTTATTTATATTTTTAAAAATATTTGCTTAACACTTTTCTTTTCAAAATTCCGAAAACAAATGAACAATGTTAGTCTCTGACATTCGTATTTATAGTTGACGAAGTAAACAAGTCCGTGCAAGTAGAGTTGGTATAAGTCTGCACGGCCCCTGAAAAGCTTTGGTATAAAGTCTGGACAAGCGTTGCTACTGCGCGTATGCAACGTATAGGGGAAGTCCGGGCAAAGTTTTGACGACCTATGACAAGGAAATTAATAGACACAGAAATAAAATTATAACTGAGTATGAATCAGTATTTATGATAGTTTTTAATATAATCAACAAAAATTAAGTAACATCAACATTTTATTTGAAATTATTAATATTATTGCAATTGGTACCGCTATTCGCTTTGCCCAACCCACCGGTAAGGTGGATAGGACCATAGGGCAAAGTTAACACACGGTTAATTAAAGGACAATTACCGAAATTACATAAGAAGATTGAAATTAATGATGAATATAACTACTCAGTTTTCATTGCAGCTGTCACAAAGAAATATGTCTTCCCCTTCGTAAGCCGTGCATTTCTCGTGACTCCAATGCTTACAGGACTTGCACTGGATCCAATCCTCAACTGGCTGCCTATTGATTTCTATATAATCTTCTCCACAAAAATAGCATGTGTAGTTGTCACCATTTTCTTTGACTTTAGATTTTTCAACTTTAGTATTTTTGGCCATTTTAACATCTTTGGTCCTTTTAATATTTATCTTTAGTGTAGTCTTTGGTTTTGTTTTTAAATCTTTATCAATGTTTTCAGAACTTTTGTGATTGCTTTAATATATTTGCTTTATGTTCTTCCATTATAGGATCGCTGGTAAGGACCTCAGACTTCTGATTAATTTATTTTGCGAGTCCCCGTGGGAACATGGGGAGTTGGAAGCGGTCTTATTTTTCTTGAATTCAAATAAGACACAGGTGGAGCTGTAGAAGGCTGTAGTGTTATGTCATTGGCATTATATTTGAATGAATATTCTTCATTTGGTATTTTTGAAGGTAGCGTGGAATGAATCATAAAGTCCAAGGCACTTGTATGTTCTGTCTCTGCAACTTCAACCGCTAGATTCACGTTACCAGTAAAAATTTCTAGAACCTCAGGAGTGCAGGGTTTAATGACTGAAGGTGGTGTCGAATGAGTTATTTCGGGTAAAGAGTCTATCTTCATAGACAAAATACTATGTTGGTCCACCGTTGTGTTTTTAATTTAGGAATTCACATGATCAGTAGATGTGTTGACTTTATGTCCAAATAATTCTTGAATATTAGAAGTAAAATATCTTGGATTAGTAAGGATGCTATTGAGAGGATCTTCTTCGAGTAGTTCTGAAATTCTTTATGGCGATATACCTCTAGGATCGATTAATCCAGGACAAGACACCGACTCTTGTCAACAAATCATTATTTTATCTAATTGCGGTGTAAACTTGAGCCGTTGCAGTTATGGATTCCGTAGGTTCAACATTCCGTAGGTCGCCACTCGAAGAATCATCTGGGATATTATCCAAACTTTTACTTGGCCCAGATAAACTTTGGAACCCTGATGTCGAAGGTTTGACATCACTGTTCATTGTTGTAGTCCCAACATCTTGATAGGTTATCTCCTGAAGAGCAGCTTCCGTATTACAGTCAGTCGTCATTATTAAAGATGGTGTAAAATCTTGTTTCCCAGACATCCATATTGGTTGGTGGCGCCAAATCCCATTGGATTCAAATCCTTTTATGACGTTGTTGGGAGTGACACATTTCAGATATGATATAGCAAATATTCTGACCACATCGTACTGATTGACTATCCTCTCTTGGTGAGCCTTCTGGAATTGATTGATTTCTTGTTCGAATTATATTTTTAGTGCACCATACACAGCAACCTCCAGTGCTTACAGTGTGTTTGTGGTGTGAGGTGGCAAAGACAAGATGACGATATTGTTTTGGTTTGCGTACTCCAGAACTGGATAATGTTTGTGGCTTTCATGGTTGTCTAGCAGCAAAAGAACTTTTTTCACAGTCGGCCGAACATGGCCAACAAAAAATTTGAGCCACTCCAGAAATATTTCTCTAGTTATCAATCCTAAAGATAAGCAAGTTCCCCGAGTCTATGGAGGAGAACCATTCAACAGGCGATCTTGCATCCGTTTACGCGCAAATATCATAAACGGTGATAAGAACGATCCGGCAGCATTGCAGCAACAAACAATAGTAGTAGTTTGTCCACGTTCTGTGCTGGAAATGACTCCAATTTGCTTCTTACTCTTGACGTAAAGAACTTTGGGTAGTTTCTTTGTTGAAGTTTAGATGCCGGTTTCATCACAATTGTAGATTCTGGTAGCATCAATACAATGTTTTTTCGTTTGGTTATACAACAACTCGTAGAATATTTCCACTTGTGGACGGTTGAAGCCTCTAGGTCTAGCAATCGATGTTGCTTCTAGCACTCTTAGAGACATTTGCGGATTTCTGCTCATAAATTCTGCGAGCCAGTTATCACCAGCCTTTTCATTTTTATCCCAAGTTTGTGGATATGTGACACTATTTCTTTATTCGCAAACGTAAACCAATGCTTTAAAATCTTCTCGCGTTAAGCGATAAAAAATGTTATCCATCTCGTGCAAATACGTTTCAAGATCGCCCTCCTGTTGGTCTTTGAAAACTGTCCAAGCTGACCTTTTTTCCAATGCTTATATAAAGTAGCATAAGGTAGGTCATATGTTCTGGCCGTCGTTTTCACAGGAATATCGCATTGCAATCTGCTATTGGAAGCATCATAACACCCTCACTCCATTCGGATTGATTTGTTTTTCTTTTATGTTTGTAAACCATCTATAACAATATAAATGAAAACGATTAATGAAAATGTCTACCGGATAAATCAGATACCACCAATAGGTACTTGTTGAACCTAACCTAATTTACAACGAAATCCAGAAACAACATCTCATTAAAACTTACAGTATATCAGCCGAAACAGTAACTTTATATATACATGAGTAATTATGAAATATCTAACCTTGAAATATCGTAACAAACTATCACTTTTTTATTTATATTATTTTTTTCTCAAACGACGTGTGACCTTGCGCTAGCAGTGGTTTGTTTACGACTGAAGGGTGGGGGACGGACCTCGTGGCATGCGTCTTGCGTACTTGCACGCGCCATTTTGATATATTTGCTTTGCCTGGGCTATTCATTATACCCGGACTTCCCCTACTGGTATCAAATGTGCAAGTTTTTACAAGTTACAAGCGTTGCGACCACAATGCGAATAGCATACTTGCACAATTTTATGAAATATACTTAATTAATATGTAATTTAGTGTAATTAATTTTGTTCTATAGAATTTATAATAATTATTAAACAGTTTGATATATTAGAAAAAAAAGTATAAACATAATTTCATACGTAAAACGAAATAGATTGAATGAACGCAAAAGAATATTCTAACAATTATCTTTAATTAAAATACAAAGCAATCAAGTTGCTGGTTTGACCCGTCGACGGAGAATGATCGTCATCCCACCATTGATCTCAACTTTTTCCATGATTGAAGCATGGGGTCATGAAATTCCCCGAATCTAGCTCCATTATCTACGAAGTAAAAATATTTACTTCATAGGTAATTCATATGTCTGGATTGTGTTGGCTTCTACTTGACTGAAATTCATTATAAATGTTTAATGAAAGGCTGTTGTATCTATATTTCTACTTTATTATTAATATTTGACGCGTATTAATATTTGACGGATCTCAAACAAACATAATTCCAAGATATTCCGCAAACCCTCTCAAACAGATACAGAAATCCATAATAAATCATTACGCCCACTACAACATAAATTAGCAGCTTATCATAGTCTTGTACATAGACTGATCAATATTTCTTTATCAGACGCAGATTTTAGTAAGGAACTAAACACCATCAAACAAATTGCCATAAACAACGGGTATTCAGAGAGAACAATAGATAACATTCTAAAAAGAAAACTATACAAAAAAATTATCTGAAATATAAAGGGTACCCATAAGTAATCATGTATTTTAGTGGCAACAAAAAAACGAATTTATTTAGATTTAATTTTATCTTCAATCGATTATGCAATTTCCGTCGTTATCTAAGACCTTTTGTCATCTTGCTGGTAGATGGCAATCCCCTGTTCATAAAATGTTGTTTCCTTTGAAGAAAAATATGTTTCTAGGTAAGCTCGCACATCATCGATATTTTTGAGATGTTTATTCCTTATGGAATGTTCCATGAATCGGCATAAATGAAAATCGGATGGTGCTATGTCTGGAGAATATGGGGGATGTGGTAAAACCTCTCAATTTAGCTGCCATATATTCTTGGGTTAATCTTGCTGCATGTGGCCTGGCATTATTGTGTTGCCATATTACCCCTCTTCTGTTGACCAGAGCTGGCCGTTTTACCAACAATTCGTTACGTAATCTATCCAATTGTTGGCAATAAAATTCAGTCGTGCATGTTATATTGCAACAAGTCAATGACTTTCTTTATGTCGCCATATTCTTCACGCAAAGAAACTGAATGGCCCACTCCTAGGTCGAAGAAGGTTCGCCGGTAGGAGAGCAGTAGTGACTTCTGTGATTCGCCAAGCTTAGTCGGATGCGCGACAACTGTAGAGAAAAAACTTGACGTGATAGAAAAAAACTAAATAAAGTTTGGGAATTAGCATGTCAATTTACGTATAAAATAGCTTAAATATCGAACTCAACAGAAATTATTTTTCAAATTGTTCCCCAGTGTAATTGATTACTTATTGGTACCCCTTATATATCCACAAAACAATGAAAAAGAGCATTTATTCAAATTAATAATGTACTTTGGTAAATCGTCGGAAAATATTGAAAAATTCTTATACAAAAACACTATAAAAGTAGCCTTTAAAACAAATAACAGCTTTGGAAAATATATCAAAAATTACAAAGCAAAAACAAATAAAAAAAAGATAAATCAGGGATATGTCAACTGTATTATGGATCGTGTCCAAAAACTTTTACAGGACAAACAGGCAGATCTTTTAAAAAAAGAATTAAATAAGTTTTCTCAATCATAAACATAATTTGAACTATGACTCACATCTGTTTAACGAAAACCATCTTTTTAATAGTGAATTTAAAATGATACATGTACATAAAAAAAGGCAAAAAACAAACCATCTGTAGAGTTTAGAAATAAACCATCACAAAGATGCGAAAACCCTTCTAAATGACCAAATAGACTTGAATAAATCCCTTGAATTTGAACAGACAATAAATAGTATTTGTCTGGATTTCTTAAAAAATGTATATTTTATTGCAGAAACTTTTTATATTTATACCTATTTTAACATCGAAAATAACCAGTTCTGAAGAAGCTACAGTGTTAGCGAAACCTTTCAAACACTAATAATAAAAAGGTGGTCTATAGACAAAACAGTCTTTTCATTAAAAATTCATATGTCTATTTAAGAAAGTATTATGTAAGTGCATAGGTACTATGTGTGTTATGTGGATTATTCCATGTATGGAAAGCTATAATTTTGGTACGACTTTATTAAATGGGATCGACTTTCGTGGACCCCCATTTACATCTCATGCACCCCCAATTTTTGTTTTCGCTGACATGGAATTTAGAGTAGACCACTGAGGGTCGATATAGACCACTTTGGGAATATATGACATATCGTGATATTACCTGTATACTTGGAAATAAGATAAAACCTGTATCTGTTTTTTTATATTGAATTAAGTTTTTATTATATACTTTCTTAACGAAGTTCAATGCCTGGTTTGGGAACAATGGTATTGGGAACAATTAAATATTACTATTCTGCTCATCCCTGCTGTAGAATCTCAGCTCATGCTGGTCGATATTCCAATGCCAAGATGAAAAAACAATTCAGCTCCTCTCACCCTAACATACTATTTTACGAACAATGTGAGACGTCTGCAAGAGCACGACACGTTGTCCCACTATGGCAATCGATTTTGAGATACCCAGGCTCTCGAGGTTCTTGGAAAATCTCTTACCTATCAGGTCTTCGGCAAATATAACGGAGAGCACTACATCTACCTTACTCAGTTTCAACTGGTTCTTCAAGTCGTATGCCAGATTTTCATACTTTGTGGATTTTTCCATCTCGGTTTTGTAATGTTGTGAGAGAGCGGCACTGCGATGTCAATTATAAAAGCTCTTTTCACCTTTTTGTTGATAATTAACCATTCGATCAGTAGTGATTGGTCTGTCCCAGTAAAGAATAGTATCGGATGATTCAAGTACAGGAGAAGGCGAGTACATATATTATGGAGGTGCGCTTTCTAATAGCGAGTAATTTAATGCAATTTGCTGATGTATGATTTTTGCGAGCTGATTATGCCGTCCTAAATAAGCATTAGGAGCAAGGGCCGGGCAACCAGCAATAAGGTGCTCAATTGTTTCCCTCAAAGTACCGCAATTCCAGCACTTATCTACTACGTCCAAGTGCAGTATATGTCTTTCATAGTTTCTTGTTCTTGTTACACTATCTTGAATAGATATTGCAAAGCCTTCTGTTTCTGGGTACAACAATCCATCGGTCAGCCACTTTAGAGACAATTGTTCATCAATGGTGTAATCTTCGAGTGACTTAGGAAACCTTCCATGTAATGTTTGTCCTTTCCATTATCAAAAGCAATCCGTTAGTTTGTTATGCTATCAATATGGTTTTGTTTATTTAAGTTTAGTGGGGTGAAATCCTGGTCCTCCTTTGCAACCAGTTTCATCAGCGCACTGTTTGAATCAATGAAGTTTTCTCATCCTATTTTCTTGATTGAGACAGAGATTTTTTACGTTCACAAGGTCTATACCCCCCAACTGTCTTGGGATGTATAGTCTTTTTGTAGATGAGTTTGGATGCAGACATCGGAACTTTGTTAATGTTCGGCGTGTCAATCTATCAAGTTCATCAAGGTCAGTTTCTGACCATTTAACAATGCCAAAAGAATATGTCAAAGTTGGCACTGCCCAACCGTTGATCGCTCTAATGAGGTTTCCACTGTTTAGTTAGGTGTTTAAAATTAAATTATTATTATTATTATAAAACCTTCCTCAAAGTTTCAATTTTGTTCTATGAAGATAGGTCCAATCACTTTTTTTATTGTAGGTTCCACACCATACGTTAACTGGATTATTTTTTCTTCTTTCTTCAGCCCATCAAGGATTACTGTCACACCAATATCTGTAATTTTCTCTTTTGACCAAAGTGTGCTTCTCGAAATTGGGTTGTTGATGCCCCTTGTCCAAAAACCAATCCCAAAATTCATAATCATCATCATGCAATTCTTGTACGCTTCTGATTTTGTATGGATGATAATTGTTCCCCTGTAAAGTCACCCACACCTTTGACTGAGAACAACTTACCTCTTGGATAATTTTGTGCATTGACTTTGTGCGAAGGATTTTCCACATTACAAAGAATAATATTTTCTTCAGTAACAACATTTTGGCGCCTTTTGCGAATCCTTGGGGACACACTACCAGTTGTTTTTAGTTTTACTAAGTTATTTCTTAAATACTCTGGATTTGGAAGAGACTTATCAGGATGTCTTGCGTGAAAGTCAGAGTACGCATCGCTTAAGCTGGGTCCACACCAATAAAATGTTGTCTGTGTGTTGAATTTACCGGAACAATTTTTGTTTGTATTGTCTGGTGGACAACAGATGGTTCGTGTGCGTGTTGTGCGGCGACAATATTTGTTTATGACTTTGTGTGTTACAGCCTCTACATTACCGCGCAGGCACACCACATACAACACATACAGTCCGCACAACGCAAATTTGTATTGATGTGGACCCAGCTTTAGACTTGAGCTACCAACATGAAGAGAAATTAATTCAATTTCTCTTTTTGATTAAATAACTGATTCATCTTAAAAACTGAATTTAAATATTATTTTTATACACATTCAAATACAACAGCTTTCAAATAACATATAGACAGCACAATAATGATGGCTCCTTTCAAACAACACAAATTTTGTTTAATTTCCAAGGCATACCTACTATTGCTATATTAGCTTCTTTTAGTTCCTGCCGACTGAAGATTAATTTAGTTGTCTCTGCTAATTGTTCTAAATCGGCTGCTCCAATAAAGAAATGTGACATAATATTTTTTATTTCGAATTTTATCGAATTTCGATCTGTCAAATTATGTTAAAAAAATACGATGTTGCCATAATGGTTACTGAAGAACTCTGGCAACATAGGAATCATTGTAAATTTTTCTTAGACAATTTTTTTTCTACAATTTTGCATTTGGAAATACTAGTCTATCACTTCAAATAATAAAGTTTCAAAAAATTGCATTGCATATACAACATATATATGTGAAGCTTTTCTAGTTGTGATCCCTGGGCAGTAGGCAGATTGGGGCCTCGGGGCAAATTAATTAGATTCTCTTGATAATTGCTTCAAAGTGGAAAAACCGAAACGTCGAGATTTTATAAATCTAAAACGCACTTCCACCCGAAAACCTAGTAATTCTAACATTATCGACCGCGGAAGGCTTTCCATATATATATATATATATATATATATATATATATATATATATATATATATATATATATATATATATATTCTTTTTTTTCTGTTTTGTTAGTTTCTTGATTTCATGAAAGAACACGAGAAGTAATTTTATGTGAAACTGAAAAACCTTTTTGATGAAACAACCAACTTCGTTAAACTTAATCAAGATATATTAAACTTGAATTAAATTGAAAATGATGCGATGATACCAAAAAAAGGCAAAAGGACGACTTATTGTAAGAAACAAGTAGGTTTAAGTTTTCGAAAAAATTTCGATGTTTTTGTCGTTATCAGTACAAGGATAAGATGATGTGACGATCAAAGTTATGCAGAAGTATCTATCCAATGACAGCATCTTAGAATCCATGCGGTACGAAATCGACATGGAAATATTTGGTAAGTACGCAATACTTTTGTTGTATCTAAAAGCAGGACTGCTTTGAGGTTTTGTGGGCACGCCCTCTTACAGCGTGTCGTTTAGACTTAAATGGGACTTTGATTTGACGATGAGTTTAGATTTTGTTTTGGTAGTCAGAATGCATGAAGAACTGAGACTTCTTTAGGTGTGAAAGGCCAAGCTGTAACTTTTGTTTTATACACGTACGTCATACAGTTATTAGGCCAGAAACTACGGCATGGAGGCCATACGGTTGGGAAGTCGCCCATCAGCGGAAGTCCAAATGCAGGCAGTCATATAATAGAAATATTTCAAGCCGTGTCTGTAAGTTTATCTAAATCGTATTTTTCAGCAAGATAACGGCGGACTGCATACAATTCGTCAAACAATGCAATTTTTAGAATTAATCTGCTAGTCAAGTCTGCGATAGCGACTCGAATAACCAGCGAGATTCCTAGATTTCTCACCGTTATAAAATGAATGGGATATCATTGGATGAACTCTTGAACGATTATCCCAGCAACCAGCCAGTAATTTTAAACAAGTTTGCACCATGTGTGCCTGGAATATTTTGCCAAAAGAATATATCCGATGTTCGTAGGTTGGGATAGGTTTTGTTTTTTGGTGATATCATTCGACTACATAAATTTTTCTCGGAGTTCTATATACCGTTGGAGAGGTAATTCGTGGCTACACTTTTGCTGAAATTATTTCATAGCTTCAAAAATAAAAAAGTTATAGTCAATTTTTTGAACACGTGAATGCTGGCCAAAAATATTTGTGATCGGTATGTTGGGACAGACAGACAAAAGGGGTCAAAAAGCCAAATAATTTTGCAACATTTTCAACATTTATAGTCGATTTATTTATTTAAAAGGCCATGGAAACAGAATAAACAGAATAAAATAAGAAAATCAAATACATGCTAGTCTTCGTCAATCGTCATTTTGACAAGTATAATGCTACGAGTCATGCTTACACACTTCATATGAAATGATCGCTGGCAGTTGTTACATTTAACGGAATTGTCGCGAGTTAATTTGGCTGGCAAATTTCTCATACAAATCATTCAAAAGTCAACATCTGACGACGACGACGACGATGACTTTCGTATTGGTTTGGCTTCGCTTTTTGGATGGCGTTTCTTGTGTTGATTGTCGTCGCTTCTTTACAATGTCTTCGTTCTTCTTTCGCTTTTCTTTGAGCATGACAACATTTTCTGTTGAAGTGAGAATGGTGTTTTTATTGGTTTACGCTCGCAGTTGGACTTTTTCAAAGGTGTTGCTGATCTAAGTGGTCCAACTCTAGACAAAACTGAGGATAGACTTAACGAACCTGACAATGATTGTTGTGTTGCACTTGATGTTGATGGCCATTTACTTTCAGGTACATCTAAAAAACCTATGTGCCTCAACTATCCCAACTTACGTACATCGTGGTCATTTTGAAATTACATGATTTTTTCCCTATGCAAGATATGTTCGAAATCCATTCAGGACTATAAGAGGCACAAAAACTCTGGTACAAATGCGTCATGTGAACCTCCTCAAAAGTAACCGCTGATATAAAGAATGCGACTCCCCGATTTTTCTGCTAATACAACAGAAATATTTTACCTACTAAGTTAAATAAATGTACAAATATTAATAAATTGTTTTTAAATTTTAATCTTGTATCAAAAGTCAATGTGAGAGGTTGTAAAATAAAGTTTTTAAAAACGTTCCTTCATTCGAGAAGACTAATTAGCGCAGTCGGAAAACGGATTTTGAGAGTGTACTTCAAACCCAGAGTCACAGTATTGGACTGACCTGGAGAAGAAAAACCACCGATCCACCCCAGGAAAGAAAGAACTGTTTTGAAGCCTAGGGAATCAGTCCTGATAGTCTGCAGGTGTCCTCCACACCACTACTTCCGATCACAAGACGACAAGGTTCACCCCGTGAAGGAAGAAAAAGTAGACGACCCTAAAGTATTTTTTACACCCCGATTTCAGTCTTTCCATAAAAGAGAAATTGGAAACTTAGTTAAGAAAAAAATAGTAAAAATTAAGAAAAGAAAAGAAACAAAACTGAACAAAAATTAGAATTAAGAATCGCATTTACATTAATTTTAAACTGTTGATGAGTGTAGTATCTAGTCCGAACATAGATTTAGAACAAATAGTAAATCGTTTCAATATGTTCTGAATTTTGAGGCAGGAAGTAATAGCATTAATCTAGAAACTAGCCCAGAAAATATTAATTAGGAAATGGCAAACCCACCAATTAATTTTATGCTTTTACGTATATATGTCGATACTATTCCTCCATACGACGGTAATCCACATTGCCTTACTAGCTTTATTATAGCTATATACTTTCTCTTTGATACATACGGTAATAGTAATGATAACACCCTTCAGAACCATTTATTTAGAATTACTCAAATTAAATTAAAGGACAGAGTATAAATCCTAGTAGGAAATCGACTAGAACTAAGAAGTTGATAGCATATTAGACAAGTCCTAATTGATTATTTTTGAGATAGAAGAAATCTCGAATAACTCGAACTAAGATCTGGGGGATTTCACGTAAAGCGGACAACGAAAAAAGTGAAGTTTTGAAATGTATTCATATTGGGCATATTTGTACTTCTAGGGAATATGAAAGTGTAAGCTTAATATTTATAAATTTTACCATAAAAATTGTAAAAGGGATCTGAATTAGTTTAGGAGATAAATCAATTAGAGTATATACATATCATTCTGAGCGAAATACCACTCGCTTGTTGGTGATAAAAACACATTAACAGTGGATGTAAATATCACCTCGTGGATTATGAGATGATAAAATGCCGAATTGATCTACTAATTGCTTTGCTTTTCTCGCTTGTCGTCTGCAAGTTTTAAATTCTTCTGCAAGTTTATTTTCACTCCAAGATTTAGGTGCTATAGTCAGTATTATTGTCTTCATAGAAGTAGATGTAGACCGATCATTAAATTTCTCCTTCAACTGCTTCAAAATTTCTTGGTCTTGGTCAGTTTGGGTCGAACTATGTTTATACTTATCTTCGGGAACGTACGGTACTTCTTGGGAGTTTTGTGGAGTTTCAACTGATGATTGACTACTCTGCACAAGATTTTCTAGCACTCTTGGAGGTGTTTCAACCGACATTCGTTTCCTGCAGGGTGTACACATCTCCACATTTGAGGAACAATTCCATTTTTCAGCTAAACTTTTAGGATTTTTTCTTATATCTTTAAACTTTCGGTGAGCTGGTAAATTAAATAGATTGAAGCACCGATCACCTCAGGGAGCCATAATAAATCAATAAAAATAATAAAACTTATTAAGTTATTCTTTTCGCAATTAAGAGATGTCATTATTATTCATATTTCGTAGTCACAATATGAGAAAAAAATCACGTAAAATAATGTTTTATTTTGTGTTTTTTTTTGTTTATATTTTTTATGTTATATTTTTTTACCGGCTTTAACAAGCGATAGGTATCACGCTCAGAGCGACATGTACGTACTCTAATAGATTTGTCTCCTCAAGTAATTTAGATCCTATTTTGCAATTTTTATAATAAAATTTATAAATGTTAAGCTTTGTGTTGCAGTAAAAAAATTAAAATTAAAATGGTCAAAGCTATTAAAAAAATATTTGAAATATTTACTTCCGGTTTGACACTAGAAAAAAATCAAATTTGGAATCTGATTTGAAAATCAAAAAGAACACTAAATTGTCTATATAAAACACTACATTTATTATTTTATTATAATTTATTTCAATATGATAATAAAATTCCAAAGAAACCGTTCCGTCAATCAACTAAACAACTAAACAACGTTAACAACTAAACCTTAAATTAAAAAAAAATAATGTGTACACGTTCATATCCCCTAGAAGTACAAATATAATTTCAGAACCTCACTTTTTTTTGGTTGTGCGCTTCACGTGAAATGCCTCATCTTTTACTCGCTTACCCGAACATAAACGAAAATTCTTTAGACTTCGGAAAGAGATTGCAAATTTTCCGAAGTCACCTAACGCAAAAAATCAACTGCTTCACTGATAATTACATAGATGCACAAACTAAACTTATCCACCTAAATCAATATGAACAGGCTAATTGGTGAACTTTTATTCCAGGACTACCAAGTCAATTACAAAGCATAATCAGACTGAAATAACCCACTTGTCTAGAAAATGCACTATTATTCATCACAGAAGAGCAAAACTTCTAATATGCTCCACACTAGTATAAAAACCCCAATCAAAATAACGTTCGTCAACCGAAAATAACCACCAATATATACTCGCAATCAAATAATTTTTAACCCCCCCAGGATTTCCAAAATAATGTGAGACCTTTCTCTAATAATAACATGATTCAACCAAGCTACCTTCAAAATAATTTTGTCAGACCACAACCTTTTTCTAATAATATGATTCCACTTACAAATTCTCAAAATAATTTCAACAAATAACTTTTCCAGAATTCTAATTCACCATTCAATCATACACAACCCATTTAAACATTCGAAAACTTTAAAACACCCTTTCCCAGAGGCCCTATATATGTACAATCTTGTCCAATTTAAAGATTCTACCCTACGAACAGAGAAGTTTTTGGTCCACCTAGAAATGTATTTAAACCAACAGGCCAAATGCCACAAAATAAACCAGAACCGATGTTTACAACATCAAGACTTTCAATTTCGAATAATACCTAAAAATCCAACATAATCAAACCAACCACTCATTGAATCAATTAACAAAAAGTATTTATTGATAAGCTCAAGCAAAATACCGATGAGACTGGTAAAATATTGTGAAACCAAAAAATATGTTTAGATAGAAAAACCTAGTCTTCTGAATATTCCATTTAATTGTGGGATCCAGATACAACAAAGTTATTATTGGAACACAGAAAACATAATAAAAAGAGATTCTTTTACATTACCCACGTCAGAGTTCGAACCACCAGAAGAACAGAAGATCGAATTGCAATCTATTGATCTAGAAGATATCAAGAGGTTACAAGAAAAAGGAATTGAAGCCACCAGATATTCATCAAATACAAACCATTGCAATGGAGCTCAACGAGCATTGATTATCTTTATAAGTATCATTGTCACGACCATGGTAATATGGAAACTTTACCGAAGGAGAAAAATGGAAAAAACGAAAGAAGAAAACATACCCCTACAAATAATCGAAAACAACTCTGCATCCCTGTTGTTTTTGTCTTCGCAGGGAGGCGTCATGTAAACCCCTGAAAAGAGACCGCTGATATAGAGGTTTTTCCCCGATTTCTCTGCTAATACAACAAAAAATATTTTATTTACTAAGCTAAATAAATTTATAAATATTACTAAATTGTTTTTAAATTTTAATCTTGACATCCAGAATCATTGTGAGAGGTTGTAAAATAAAGTTTTTAAAAACGCTCCTTCGTTCGAGAAGACTTTCACTAATGTTAAGTCCACTGTTTTCTACCAATGAAAAAAATGCACTTTTCTCACTTATGGGTAATTTTGGACATTTTTTTTTCACAAATTTGTTGGCTTGCTTCGGCTCATACACAAGGAACAAGAGCTAGCAAATCTTACTTCTATGAAAACTTTGGTCGTTATGAATAAACAACTTGACATTAGGAACATTGGTGTCGATAGTGGAAAAAAATTGAGAAATAGTACTGTCCCAACCTACGGACGTCTCTCTTACTTTTTATGGTATCAAATGTAAGCAGAATTTCTTGTTTTTTTTTTATTATTGCACACTAGCGTTATGGTAGTTGCCGTTATGCTGTTGTATACACAAAAACAGCAAAATTAATTCAATTAAATCTATTTTCCATAGTTTAACATTTTTTTTTCTATAGTATTTTTCCACATGCTTTTGAAACAAATGCTTTTTATAATTCTAGCATTATAATTCAACATAGGTATTATGTGTTAAATTTTACAGGATATCACTCAACATGTCTGTCCATAAATCAAAATAATTACATTATTTTGAATAATAAATTGAAACATCGTACTTACTTGTCGGGTGGACATTTTGCTACACAAACACCGTCGTCTTCGTAGTTTTTGCAAACGTCACAGTGAGCGTTTGAATGGGTTCTTGTACACCCCAGGCACTCTTCATGGCAATCAGTCGCATATATTTGGCAATGGTTCTGATTCCAGCAATAGTCTGAAAAGGAAACATGACTTTCATTTAAAGATATATTGTCTTTATGATTATCTCATATTTTATATAGAATGGTGGCCAATCAAATAAGAGTGGTAGAAAAAAGGTCCTTTTTTAATTTATTTACAATAAAGACAACGCAGGTCAACAAATTTAAACTTTTTAGAGGTAACATTGATGAAAATAGGTGTATATAAAGTATTTTGCAGTTCTAAATCCGAAAATGTTAAACCAATTACTGTAGCACGTACAGTTTGTTTGTCACAGGGGCTCGGTGGTGGGAAAAAAAAGGAGACGGCATATTTTTATAATCTAATATTTATTTAAAATAAACATGTAAAACGTATTGCATAGATATGCATAGATTTTATGCAAGACATTACTGAGAATTA
This sequence comes from Cosmopolites sordidus, assembly GCA_031761425.1. Taxonomy (NCBI): domain Eukaryota; kingdom Metazoa; phylum Arthropoda; class Insecta; order Coleoptera; family Curculionidae; genus Cosmopolites; species Cosmopolites sordidus. The sequence continues at coordinate 242,661 of JARFXV010001706.1, read as the reverse complement.
TGTAAATATATTATATGAGATGTCATACCAGCGACAAAAACTTTCATTTTTTCCTCTTGTTTGCTCTTGTGTTCTGTAGCATCACCTATTTTCAAAAAACGAGCAGTAGTCACCCAGCATATCAGGCGTATCGGTAATTACTTTCCGGTTTTTGTAACAGATTTCACTAGCCATAAGTATGCAATGTTATGATTTGATACATATGTCATTTTATTCTACTGACATTAACCTCAAAACTACACAAGTTATGTTCCGTCAAAAATAACAACGTTATAGATTTATAATTATTTGAAAATATCGAGTTTAGTGCCTGAAAATGTGCATTTACAGCACGCATTACTTTTCTTGTTTCATCAAAAGAATAAAGCCGCTGAAAGTCATCGTTTGCTGGTAGAGACTTACGGTGAGCATGCTCCAACCATAAGAACATGTGAAACGTGGTTTCGATAATTCAAACATGGTGATTTCAAGGTTCAAAACAAAGAACGTCCTGGTAGGCCGAAAACGTTTGAAGATGCGGAATTGCCGGAGTTATTGGATGAAGACGTAAGACAAACTCAAAAACAATTGACAGAAAAATTGAATGTGAACCGAGTCGCAATTTGTGAACCATTACAAGCGATGGGAAAGATTCAAAAGATAGGAAGATGGGTGCTACTTGACTTGAATGACAGGAAATTAGAAAATCGAAAAATCGTCAGTGAAATGCTGCTTCAAAGGCATGAAAGAAAGTCATTTCTGCATCGAATAGTAACGGGTGATAAAAATTGATTTATTTCGAAAATCCCAAGAGAAAAAATCATGGTTATCACCTGGCGAAGCCGGCCCATCCACTGCAAGGCCAAATCGTTTTGGTCGCAAGATCATGCTCTGTGTCTGGTGGGACCAGGTTGGTGTCGTGTATTATAAACTGTTGAAACCTGGAGAAACAGTTATTACTGATCGCTACCGACAACAAATGATCAACTTGAACTGTGCATTGATCAAAAAACAATACTTTGAATAAATACCTTTTAACTATCCATTATAAATAACGAATTTTCTTTAGTAAAAAAACCGGATAGGAATTATCCATCGTCCTGATGTCTTGGTGAGACCTCTTTCCTTTTTGGTCGCTTACTGCACCCAAATTTTCCGGGAAAAATCCAAATGGGAGTGTAGAAAATGCATTTTTAAGGACATGCGACACTCTAATATTTCACAGGCTTTCAAGAGTTCATATATGAGTTTTAGACATCCATTATGTTTTATGGTTGAAGTTACAACTTCAAAAGAAGTTCTATCAAGCCAATCTTTCTTTCTGTAATGTACTTTTTTTGCTCTACTGTTCCATATACACAAAAAACAGCAATACTTTGTAAAACCCCTTTAAAGTCCTAGCAATATAGCTATCACTTTTAAATCCTCACATATATTCCACTAATGTTGTTCATATTTAACGCGATTTACTATGGTTGCTAAGTTGTCATAGGTTTCTTTCATTGTCACTGAAGGGGCTAAAGAAATATATAGGTTTTTGCCTCCATTATGAAGCAAGACTGCTTTTAGACTGTATTTCGATGAATCTATGAAAATACGCTAATCGGAAGGTACATGTTCCATATTAAGCTCATTCATTAACAGATACATAGCGAACCTTCGATTTTACAAAAACTTGAAAATGGTACATTCCGTTTTCAAAAAAGTAAAACACTTGCATTTTATCTAACAGGTTCCACTGTTGAAGTCTGGAACCAAGAAGTTCCGATTTTTGTTTTGACATTCCTAAAACAAAACCAAACGTACCAAATCATTTAATTCATTCTGAGTTATTAAGTGAGGTTTTGTCTGAATGATTGTGGCGTGTTCATATATTTTTTCCTTTATTGGGGTTTTCGCCACGATCTAAAACTCAAAAAATATCAATAATATCTCTTCTTATGTAAATAAAGAATCACTGGGTAAAAAACAAAAAACCAAACAGAGACAAATTTCTCAGTGATTCTTTTTCTGTAATAAATTTGTCTAACAAACAAAATTTAAAAAAATATAAAAATTTTCTAAAATAAATACAAACTTTTGAACGTTTCGGGAGGTCTTCTCCTCCCGTTTTCAAAACAAATCTAAAAAATAAATTATATTAATTTTTATATATATTAAAAAGATAGGAAATAAATATATTTTGTGTATATGTCAATGATACTTACATCGACAATAATAGTTTTTAAGGTGAGGTTAACTGTGTGATTATTGTGTATTGAAATACTTAAATTAATGTTGTAATTAATTGTATTCTTTAGAATCGGGAACCATATTGAATTTAAATCTACCGAAGGCATAGCAATAGTTTCTTTTAATCTTCTATATTTTGTTACCGATTCTTTTAATACCGTTTTGGAATTATTCGAATTGATTTTATGACTCGATTCCCATGCGTGTTGACAAATCCTAAATATATTAAAATCGCCCTTTCGATGAAGGTTTTTATGTTCTTTTATTTTAACATCTAATGGTCTAGATGTGTCACCTATATAAAATTTGCTACATTCGCAGGTAATTTTATAAACCACATTTTTGGTAGTCTGTTGTCTGTTGTGTGATTTTGTTTTTGTTAATATAGGTCTAAGAGTATTTTTTGTTTCAGATATCCTTATGTTGTATTTATTTTCTACTCTTTTAATTGTGTCAGAAATACCGGAAACGTCAACGTTTAAAAGTTTGGATTTTATTTTAGAAAATTTTTGTAGTTTTTTAAATTTTGTTCGTTAGGTAAATTTATTACAGAAAAAGAATCTCTGAGAAATTTGTCTCCGTTTGGTTTTTTGTTTTTTACCTCGCGATTTTACCTTTTATTTACATAAGAACAGATATTTTTGATATTTTTTTAAGTTTTAGATCGTGGCGAAAAGCCCAAGAAAAAAAGAAAAAAAAACATTAAGTGAGGTGGTTTGTTAAAAATGTTGGGTCACAACTGATGTTCTCTGGAAGTTGTGAATTAGATCCTGATAAAGAATTAGAATCATCGGGAAACATGTTGTTTAGGTTTAAAGGCGCAATCGGTACCGGTAGTTCCTGGTTATGACGAACTGGCTTAAGTTAAGAAGGCACATTTGGATACTGTATTTTGTCCCTTTGCTTTTTTGAAATCCCTTCTGTTTTAGCGATACAAAAGTAGCAATCACTTACATGGTCAGTAGGTTCTCTCCACAGTATAGGAACAGCGAAGGCATACAATTTTTCTTGCGATGCATCCACTCCACTAACTTTACGTTACAACTCACACAGCAAACATGAGAATCCCAACTTTTATCTTGATCTCGAATTTGGCACTTAAAATATATAAGATAGGCTTTTCGAACTTCGAAGTTCGAAGATAGGCTTTTCGAACTATTTCTATAGATCTAGCTTGCCCTAACGGATAATCAGAGAGAACAATATATAACATTCTAAAAAGAAAATTCTATAAAAAGTATATCTGAAATATATCCACAAAATAATGAAAAATACCATTCGTTCAAATTAAGTAAATCGTAGGAAAATATTGAAAAATTCGTATACCAAAACAATGCAAAAGTAACCTTTAAAACCAATAATAATCTTGGAAAACATATCAAAAACTGCAAAGCAATAACAAAAAAAATTCATCAGGGATATATCAACTATATTGTGGGTCGTGTCGAAAAACTTATATGGGACAAACAGGCAGACCTTTCAAGAAAATAATTAAAGGACACGAAAGAAGCTTTCTCAGTTATAAACAAAATTCAAACTATGCCTCATATCTGTTAAATGAGAACCATCTTTTTAATAGTGAATTTAAAATACCATAAATTCGGGTGACATTGGCATCCGGGGTGACATTGGCACCGAGCTTTAGCAGCGATTCACGGGTGTGGGAAAGGGAAGGGATTCTATCATTTTAATATCAATAGCACAAATTTTTTGTTAGAATGACTACATCAAAAGTTTGAATAACATTAAAAATCTACCAATGTAACCCCAGTTTACGATACTACATGTACATAACAAAGGAAAAAACTAAACTATCTGGAGTGTTTAGAAATAAACCATCTCAAAGATGCACAAACCCTTCTAAATGACCAAATAGACCTGCCAAATCCCCTTTACTGAATTTGTACAGACATTAAACAGCATCTGCGTGGATTTCTTAAAAAAATTATATTCTTATTGTAGACACTTTTTGTATTTATGCCTATTTTAACATCAAAAATAGCCAGTTCTGAAGAAGCTACAGTGTTAGCGAAACGCGTCAAATATTAATAATAAAGTGGAAATATAGACAAAACGGTGTTTCATTAAACATTTATAATGAATTTCGATCAAGTAGGAGCCAACACAATCCAAAAATATATTGTATTCTATAAATTTCAGTACCTAATTTGATAAAAAAAGTTACTTACTGTTGCATTGTTCTGGACATGGCGCGCATTCATCTTTTGATTGATAAATACTTAATTTTGTTGTACTTCCAATCTTCTTCCAATCGATGGTCTTAGCATAACACAATTTAGGAGTTTTTTCGATATTAACCGATCCTCTGGCGATGTATAATAATTTATCCGTACCAATCTGAAACAAAGCAAAACAAAACAAGAGTTATTTCTTTCAGCTCAAATTTATTCATATTAGTTTCTGCTATCATTTTAAATTTTACATATTGTACGTGAGTTTTGGTTTAGCCATTAATCTTATTTCTCTACTACGGTATTTTTCGTTAAATATTTAAAAAGAAACCCGCATAATCTTTAGTGTTTTCTTTTTTTACGAGAAATATAACAAACAGCTTTAGAAAGCGATGGAAAATATTTTAATGATATATCGAAGGTATAATCGGAGGCGAAAGTACTGAAAAAAAAAATAATTCGTGAATATCTTTGCTTTACAGAACATAGAAACAGAAAATGAATAAAGATAATGCTAGAAAATAATGTATAATTAAAAAAGAAAGATCATTTCACCTATAATCTAAAACAGTTTCGGCGGCTCGTAGGGGAGGGCGTTGGGGTGCCGCCCCTCCAGCATTTTTCACAGTAAACAATTTTTTTAGAGCAAAACACCATATTTTATTTCCGTTCAGTTTCTTTCCTTTAACTCATTTTCCAGGTTCACCTCCTGTATAGGGTTTCAATAGCACGAAAAGTAAAAAGGAGGGAGGGGAGAGCAAAAAAATCTTCAACAACACTGAACTACACAACCTTTTTGTTCTGCGTCCTCCCACTTTAAAAACCCACGAGCAGCCACTGATCTAAAATTAAATTAATAATAACAAATAATATGAACAAATTTTGACTAACTTTTGGTAGTGAATATGCCTTGATTTTAACTTTTCGGTAAAAACATTTTTAATTAAAATCTTTAAAACTACGAACATACAATTTTTAATAATACTTAAATATGAATTAAAACCTATTATTAATATGTTATTTATTTTTATAATTATTAATGATAAATAGTTTAAACGTTAAGGACAAATCGGTGTTATGTTAAAATTCTACAAAACGTTTAAAAACGTTTTGACAGAATATTCTTTACTTAATCCTTAGCTACTGTGAAAATTTTAAATAGATATAATTTAAAATTATCGTAATTTTATACGTGCTCTTATGGATATGTTCTAACATAAATTAAGCACGTTACAAATATACAAAGTGTTAAATATTGTTGTTCATTTTTGTAGGTATAATTAATAGAAGTCGATTTATTGGAGGGCGTATTGGAGCTTTGTATTATTGCTTTATAATAAAAACAAAAACCCATATATTTCTTTAGCCCCTTCAGTGACTATGAAAGAAACCTATGACAAGTTAGCAACCATACTAAATCGCGTTAAATATGAACAACATAAGTGGGATATATGTGGGGATTTAAAAGTGATAGTTATATTGCTAGGACTTCAAGCGGGTTTTACAAAGTATTGCTGGTTTTTGCGAATATGGGACAGTAGGGCCATAAAAGAACATTACGGTAAGAAAGATTGGCCTCATAGAACTTTTTTTGAACTTGGTATTTCAAACATAAAACATAATGGAATTCTAAAACTGGTAGAGAAACTTTTAAAAGCTTATGAAATACTGGGGTGTCGCATGTCCTTAAAAATGCATTTTTTACATTCAGTGCTCAAACTGGTGCCTTCCTTATAATCTACAATAATGAACTCTTTTAACAATATTATTACTAACATTTTCCAACATATTCGGCGAAATCCCATTGGAAAAAAAATCCCACCCCACAGGAAAAAGTCTAAAGGTGAGGTCAGGCGACCTAGCAGGTCACTCAGCTGAACTCCTTTTTCCTATCGATCTTTCTGACAGCAGTTCATGAAGATAACCCCGCACATTTCGCGTAAAATGAGGTGATGCCCCATTCTATTGGAAGTAGAACACCCTTCTTTCTGCCAATGGTAGTTCATCAATAAACAACTCAAGTTCGTTTCTCAATAACCACGGTAACTTTTGGATTATTTTGGCTTCTTCTTTCTTGAGCCCGAGAAGGCTTACTGTCAGACCAATATCTGTAATTTTGTTTATCGAACATGCCATTTAAATAAAAACTTGCTACGTCGCTTCAATAATGTACTTCTCAAAATTGGGTTGTTGACGCTTCTTGTCCAAAAACAAAAACTTCTATCATAGTCATCATCGTGCAATTCTTGTACTTTTCCTATTTTGTGTGGATTATTATTGTTCCCCTGTAAAGTGTCCCGAAAGGCTGTACGTTGACTTGAGAGGATTTTTCACATTACAAAGAATAATATTTTCTTAAGTAACAACATTTTTGCGTCTTTTGCGGATCCTTGGGTGGAATTCAACGTATGCATCGCGTAGACCTAAGCCACCAACACAAAGAAACATTAATTCAACATCTTTTTTTTTATTAAATAACTGATTCATCTTAGTAACTGAATTAAAACGTTATTTTTATACACATTCAAATACAACAACTTTCAAATAAAACAACGACAGCACAATAATGATGGCTCCTTTCAAACAACAACATTTTTGTTTCATTTCCAAGGTCTGCTATTATTATGTTAGCTTCTTTTAGTTCCTGCTGACTGTGTATTATTACTGCAAGTTATTTTAGTTGTTTTTCTAATCGTTCTAAAACGGCTACTCCAATTAAGAAATGTGACAAAACATTTTTTATTTTGAATTTTAAGATTTGTCAAATTATGTTAAAAAAAATAATATACAAATTATATTATGTTAAAATATGATGTTTGTATATAAGCATTGTTCGTATATTTTTTGTTTAATCAAGTTATGTTCTACAACTTTGTATTTGGAAGTAGTAGTCTATAGCTTTAAATAAAAAAGTTAATCTATGTCAGGTTTAAAAAAAACAAATACTGTATTATCAGAGTATATTGTGTTTATGTATGATAATTTTGAAGCTATAAGAGAGATAATTTATAGTAAAAAATATGTTTTCTAGGCACTAAGATAAATTCTGTAAGAAAAATAACATTTTAAAAAATTATAATAACAATTATTTAAATAATTATATCGGCAACTCGATATTTTTGATATATAATAACATTCTGTAAATATTATCATGTGATGTTTTTTTTCTATAAATTTGGAAGATTAATAGTGAAATAAAAATAAAAAATGGAAAAATCCTTGGCGGAAATCATTCTACCGTAAGATACTTGGTATAAGAACGGTTGAAAATCTCATTTTTCTAAAAAATTAGACGGAGATAATTTTCAAATTTTGATCATTGTTCAATTATATATCCTTTCAATTCTTCTATTGGAACCATCGGTGTGAAACAGTAAACTCACAGAGATTTACCACTAAACACAGAATCCCTTTTTTTTAAGTTCTCTAATCTGATTAATAATAGAATAAATCATCTCCTGATGATGCTAACATGGTTAGCAAAACGTGCGTTGAGAACTTTAAAAAAAGTGGTTTGGTGTTTAGTGGTAAATCTCTTTCGAGTTTAGTATAGATCCTTTGTCACAATTACCGAATTTCAAGTCTTAAATTTGGAAACTCGTTTTTCCTATAGATTCGCTCATACTTCCTTAAAGAAAATACGCAAAAGATCTAATATATTTTTAATTACTATATAGTGTTTATAAAAATTGTTTTTCTTTTGGGCAAGGTTAGTTAAAATGCTAATATACCAAACACATCACATTTAAAAACAAATTATGTTTATTAAAAGATCATTATCTTGATTATGTTGAAAACTAGAGCGGGAAATGACGAAATATTCTACATATTTTATTGGCTGCTCGCTGAGTGGGTGTGTCATTTAAGTAATTTTAAGTATGTTAAGCAGGGATATTTATAATACCCACATAGATTTATTTTTCTTCATCTGCATTTCAAAAATATCAACGAAGATGTTCAGTGATAATCCTATCAGAAGAAAAACTGTGTTTGTATGAAGTCATGCCTATTTCGAATTGGATATACCGTGTGGTACAATATAAATTTATCATAGCAGAAAAAAAACTTTGTTAGTTATGCGAGGTGTGGTTATTAAATAACGAGACTGACGCTGCTACCGAAGAAGTGCGCATACGCCAAACGCCAGCGACCAACAGCGTGAAGCCTTATCTTTCGAATGCAGTACCTCTCGCTTCTGTAAACAAATCCGTATAACCGTAGCCTTCGTTCGCATTAGAGTTGTTTTTTTATGTTTCGCCGCAAAAATGTTAAGTGTAACAATAGAGCAAGGAATTGTTGTGAAATTTCACTTGGAACATGAGGAAAAAACTTGGAAGCTACTGAAACTTATAATTTATTGAAAGACGTATATGGCAATGAATGTTTATCGCGTGCACGTGTTTTGGGTGGTTTAAGCGTTTCAAGATGGTCGAGAAGACATTGAAGGTGATCCACGGATCAAAAACGGATGAGAATATCGAAAAAATCGGTAATCTGGTTCGATCTGACCGTCGGTTAAGTATTGGTGCGATTGCTGAAACTGTACTGTAACAATTTTAATATGCAAAAAGTGTGTACCAAAATGGTACCTAAAATTCTCACATTCGAACAACAAGGAGCTCGCAAAAATGTTTATACTGACACTTTGAATGCCATTGAAAATGGCCAAAAACTTATTGGAAAGAATAATAACATGTGACGAATCGCGGTTTTTTACTTATGATCCTGAAACGATGAGCCAATACATGCACTGGAAGAGTCCAAATTCCAGCACAAAAACAACTCGAATGAGCAAAACAAAATTCAAAGAAATGATGATTGTTTTTTCGATATTCATGGGATTGTGTACCTTCACTGGGTTCCTGAGGGTCAAACTATTAATCAACGTTACTACCTCCACGTTCTTGCTGAACTCCGTGAAATAATAAGGCAGAATAAAAAATAAAGAAATACCGACCATAATTCTGGAAGGATGTCATGGGTCTCCAAGACAATGTCTGTCAAGAAGTTTCTAGCCAAGTGCAGCATCCCAGTGTTAGACCATCCGCCTTATTTGAGGAGGACAGGGAGCTGACAGAAGAAGACATCCAGCACTATTTCGAACAATGGAAGATTCACATGGAGCGTTGTCGGGATAGGGAAGGGGTGTATATTGAACGTGATAATAAGTAAATATGTATAAAATCAAAATAAAATGCTTTACAGCGTCAGGCTCGTTATTTAAGTCACACCTCGTATCTCTTTAATTCTTCTTTATTTGCTTTGAGAAGAGGCAAGAACGATTGGTAATGAAGTGAGAAGACTATTTTAACCCCAGAGAGAGAGAGAGAGAGAGAGCGAATAATATTGAATATGTGTGGGTGAAATTCATAGATCAAATCTCAAGATATAGCAAACATCAAGATCACTTTCATCATCGCTTTATTTCCAAGATCAAATTTATTAAATTTATTTGTTATATTGCTGGATCAACTTGTTAGTGAGCCTTGAATTCTTTCAACCTTCGCCTCCATTTGGATCGATATCCAGAAGCTTCTGGTTAGGTTTTAATATGCAGTAGTTACTCAGCATCTGTTCTTACATTGTCATACGTCCATGTTTTTGGTTTACCTTTCTTTCTGTTACCACCTATTCGACCCTGCATGGTTCTTCTTGGTATTCGGCTTTCTGACCATCTCGCCACATGCCGAAGTTATACCTGATCCGTCAACTATTATTTACAGCACAAAGAGTTCGCTTCTTTCAATACTTGAAATACGTCTCGCAGCCAAAAGTGACTACTGGGCCTACTATTATGCTATACTGGCTACTACTATAAGAGTTTTATAGATTTTAGCTCTCGTGTTCCTTTGTATAAGTTTTAGATCTTAGGAATAGTTTATAGGAACTTAGAACTTTTATTACTCTTCATAATACAATTTCTGATTTCTTCTGTGATGTTGTTATCTAGTTTGCTTTCCAGTTAAGTAAATTCTATACAAATTATTGATTGATTTGTCAGGTACCTTGTGATAATTTTTTTTTTTTCATTTTTTAAAAAAGAATAAAACATTTTTTTTACTTTGTTATCTATCACTTTTATTTAAGTAAAATAAAATAAATAATTTAATAATAAATTATTTAAATAAAAGTGATAGATAACAAAGTTAAAAATTGTTTTATTCCTTTTTTTTTAATTCTATACAACTTCACCATTGTTTTGCCAATATTTATTAATAGGAAAAACTATGAACGTCCGCAATAAAGCAGCATCCAATTCTGTTGTTTTCTCCATTATTTGACGAACTAAAAACAACGGATCTATTGTTGATTGTCCTCTTTTAAACCCTTCTTCCTATTCGTTCATTCTTTCTTCGAGGTATGGATTTGTGCTATTATCCGACTTACAATGTTTGTTAGAACTTTACTAATAACTTGTGTAAAGCAATGCTATCTCAAGATAGTTTTCCCATTTCTGTTTACGCCTTTTCTTATGAATCGGGCAGATTATCAACCAATAAACCAGCGATCCTAGCGCCTTCAAATTAAATATGTCATTCAAAGATGGCGCAACTGGATATGCGAAAATTTAACTAACTATTTTTCTTATTGGATATACTGTGTATTGTTTTTCTATATTAAAATCTTATCCCAAGCTTCGTTGGGTTTCATCAAACGCAAATAACGAACTAATTCAGATAAAACTAAGTATGTGATTACACATTTAACACAGATTTAGTTCATCATACATACATAGTCAAATGTCAATGTGTTCATTTCATCAATTCTTCTATCGGAACCTTTGGTGTAAAACACTAAACTTGAAGAGATCTACAACTAAACACCAAATCACTTTTTTGAACTTCTCGACGCACGTTTCGCTAACCATGTTAGCATCTTCAGGAGATGATTTAATCTAATTCTAAAACTAAACGATGTTCTATTTGTATGAGAACCCTAATTGCTAATCTACTGCCTAGGAAGCGTACTGTCTACCTAATGAAGCGTATTAAAAAAGGATACAAAAAAAAATAAAATTAAACCATATCCTGATGATGCTAACATGGTTAGCGAACGTGCGTCGAGAAGTTTAAAAAAAGTGATTTGGTGTTTAGTGGTAAATCTCTTCAAGTTTAGTGTTCGTTTCATCTAAATTTTTTTTTTTATATTTAACTGAGGTAGTTTATATTGATGGAAATTTATTTTAAATAAAAGAACTAAGACGTATGCCTAAATTTCCATCATATTAGAAAATAGTATGAAAATTATTTCGACATACAGGGTCTTCTTCAAAAAGTACAATGTATTCAATATTATACTTTCGTATTTGAAGAAGGGACTGTGTATCGAAAAATTGTCAAACTATTTTCTAATATTGTGCAAATTTAGATATACGTTTTTGTTTCAAAAACTGCAGTGGGTTCGCGGAGAATATCACAAAAAAAACAAAGAAAAAGATTGCTCAATCCTTCAGCTGCCATCATACTTCATCAATCGTCTCCCAAGACCGGTTTCTGGCCTTAAGCCATCCTCAGTCGGGATCCAGCTGAATGCTCGTATTTACCTTCAGTTGCTTTTGAACGTTTACCTCGAGCCCGACTGATGACGGCTCAAGGCCAGAAACAGGCCTCGGAAGACGCTTGCTGACGTTTGATAGCAGCTTTTTTTTGATTATTTTTATTATTCTCTACAAAACCACTGTGCAAAATTGTGCATGTACACCAGATATTTAAATGTGGCCAGAGACGGGTTACGAACGGTTTCATACTGTTACCAACAATAAGGCGTTAGGTGTATTTAATTGTAGTTTATATCCGACATGGCCGATAAATATGGTCGGCTCTTTAGTCAATCCTTCAGTAACTTTCGAACGTTCACCTCGAGCCCGACTGATGACGGCTTACGGCCAGAAACTGGTCTCGGGAGACGATTGCTGACGTTTGATAGTGGTTGAAGGATTGAGCAATTTTTATGTTGACCACAAAAAAACATTTCTTTTTTTTGTAGTTTTTGTTCTTTTATTACTTTTTTCTTAAGAATTCTTGGTCTGGATGTTCTGAATTATTTTTTTTTTGGTTAACAACGAAAAGCGAACTGTTGATTTGACCTTTTTTTTCTGGCTTTCGAACATAATTTCCCTAGAGATCAATCGACTTAATTTAGTGATGCTCCAAAGCCCTGAAGTGGTTTTCCAGGCTTTATACCGTCAGCGGGGCATACATAATACCCTCTTATTTTGCCTCTCTCGATAATTAACGTTAAAAATACCGACTAAATCTGCGTAACAGAATGGATGTTTTAATATTTCATAGTTTCTCTTTTTTCTTATTAATCTTAAATCTTAATTGGTGCACCGAATTGAAACAATATTTTGGCACTGCAACTTTTTTGTTAATGCAATTGATTTTATCTTTTTTGGCTTGAGGCTGACTATCTATCCACTGCCGACTGTTTTTATTTGGGCGCGTAATAATAAATGTATGTTGCATCTACAGTTATAAATTAATAAAATTAAGTTCGTTAAAATTTCATTCAATTTTTATAGGGTAATAAAATATAAAAAACATTATATATATATATATATATATATATATATATATATATATATATATATATATATATATATATATATATATATATATATATATATATACCATCAATCGTCTCCCGAGACCGGTTTCTGGCCTTAAGCCGTCAGTCGGGATCCAGCTAAATGCTTGTATTTACCTCGAACCCGACTGATGACGGTTCAAGGTCAGAAACAGGTCTCTGAAGACGTTTGCTGACATTTGATAGCAGCTTTTTTTTGATTATTTTTATTATTCTCTACAAACCCACTGTGCAATATTTTTCATGCACACCTGATACCTAAATGTGACCAGAGACGGGTCACGAACGGTTTCAGACTGTTACCAACAATAAGATGGCGTTAGGTGTATTTAATTGTAGTTTAAATCCGACATGGCCGATAAATATGGTCGGCTCTTTAGTCAATCCTTCAGTAACTTTCGAACGTTCACCTCGAGCCCGATTGATGACAGCTTACGGCCAGAAATTGGTCTTGGGAGACGATTGCTAACGTTTGATAGCGATTGAAGGATTGGACAATTTTTTCGTTGACCACAAAAAACGTTTCTTTTTTTTGTAGTTGTTCTTTTATTACTTTTTCCTTAAGAATTCTTGGTCTGGATGTTCTGAATTATTTTTTTTCCGTCGCACGTGTTTAAGTCTGAAACAAAATTTTTTATAGCTCACTGTTGATTGAACTTGTTGTCACTCATTTTCAGAACGGTTTCAGAAGTGAGTGTAGTTATAAATAAATATCTAAAAATTTTCACTATATTTAAAACTGTATGAATGTATGAATGTATGTATGAATGTTGTTTCGACACACAGATCCTTTTTTAAAGGAAACTATGCTAAACTAACAGTGTGAAAAGTAATTACAACCTAAAGTATTCATCGACCTAACAATACCATAAAACATGGTAGTGGGTAAATCCACTACTTTTTTTGTCAATGTCTAGGACGGCAATATAAGTTTAATAATGGTGAACCATTCAAGTGTAGCTGGTCATTTATCAAAATATCCAAATTTTAATTTCTAGGCCCTCTAAAAGATTTAATTTTTTGGATTTATTCTCATTATGTAACATTTTAAAATTATCATTGAAAGTATGCTTTTCTAACATTAAGTGGTAAGCGTAATGAGAATTATTTTCTTGTGTAGTGTAACTTCTTTTATGTTCGTTCAGACTAGTAGAGAAAGATCTTCCTGTTTGTCCAACATAGACTATTGGATACGACCCGCACTCTATTAAATAAATTCCTGATCTATAGAGTTTATTTGTTTGACTTTTATTGTTTTTAATGAGGCGTCCAAGACTATTGTTTGTTTTAAAAGCAATATTTATATGTTTGTTTTGGATAAATGACGACGACGACTAATTATTTATTAATATATATATATATATATATATATATATATATATATATATATATATATATATATATATATATATATATATATATATATATATATATTCGGAAAGGCTTCCGCGGTCTGTAATATTAGAATTACTAGGTTCGCGGGTAGAACCGCGTTTTAGATTTGTAAAATCTCGACGTTTCGGCTTCCACTTTGAAGCCATTTTCAGGAGAATCTAATTGATTTACTCCTATTAGAGAGTGCAGACTATAAGCAAATTTCTAACGACCCTACAACATATCTAGAGAAGAAAACGCGTTCTGTCAATAAAAAGGGTTTAATACCTTGCGAAAAATCTTTTCGAATATTCTTCGAATTGCATGTCCAATATATATTTCATTTTCAAAAATAAATTCTTTAAACAAATTTGTGGAGCTTCTATGGGCTCCCCTCTTTCTCCGGTCATAGCAAATATTGTTATGGAACACTTTGAAACTCAAGCCATTAACACCAGTCCATTGAAACCTACTTGCTGGTTCTGATATGTAGATGACACCTTCGTCATCCTTTGGCCACACGGACCACAATCTTTAAATCTGTTCCTTTTGCATTTGAATAGTATACATCCACAGGTCCAATTTACAATGGAGACTGAAAACAATTCTGCCCTCGTTTTTCTTGACGTCCTAATATCGAAAAAGCCAGACCAAAGCTTCTCTTATTAAGTCTATCGTAAACCCACCCACACAAATCGTTATCTAAAGGCGAACTCACATCATCATCCATCCTAATTAAATTCGGTAGTCAAAATCTTAGTCACAAGATCACTAAGGTTGTCGGATAGTGAACATAGGCAAACAGAACTTAATTCACTACAAACGGCACTAATTCAAAACGGCTATGGCATTCGTCAAATAAAAAGGCATATTAATAAAGTTCAGGCAACGGGCCGTACTAACCAATCCACTAGAAAATTGTCCCAAAACCCCAAAGTTCTTCTGGCATACATCAAAGGAGTTATTGATAAAATATGCCATGTATTCAGATCCCGTAATATCGAAATGATATTTACAACAGAAAGAAATATATTCAGTTTCCTTAAACTAGTGAAGGATAATATTCCACAAAAGTCACATGGTGTCTATGAGATTACTTGTTCCCAATCATATATCGGCCAAACTAATAGACGTATCCAAAATCGCATATACGAGCATTCTCTCGCTGTCCGAAAATCGGATCTCTCCTCGACTTTAGCAGAACATCATCTTCAAACGGGACACAAAATAGATTTCGACAAGACCACAGTAATCGCACCAATATATTCTTACAAACCCCGTATAATTCGTGAAGCAATTGAGATCGACAAACGTCCAGAGTGCTTAAACAAGAGGGACGACGGTCTTAGAGTTCCTAATACATGGAAACCGCTCCAAATTGCCCATCCGAAACCCTTCCAGTCAAACGTCCATCTCCCGTCTCATCCCTAAACCCCTCAACC
Source organism: Cosmopolites sordidus (assembly GCA_031761425.1). Taxonomy (NCBI): domain Eukaryota; kingdom Metazoa; phylum Arthropoda; class Insecta; order Coleoptera; family Curculionidae; genus Cosmopolites; species Cosmopolites sordidus. Next base: position 226,853 of record JARFXV010001706.1, on the reverse strand, counting down.
GAGCGCCCCACCCACAGTGCAGAGATCGCGCCGTCCACGTTCTTTTCTAGTTTGTGAACTCTGGGGAGTAGACAGATTGAGGCGTCGGAGTAAATCAACTAGATTCTCTTGAAAATGGCTTCAAAGTGGAATCCGAAACGTAGAGTCGAAAGGAGGGGGAGGGCAGTCTTGACCGACTCGTTGAATAAAGCGACTATCAATTTTCTTGGAGTGGCGGTCTGGATTTATTAACGAAACTCTTTTTTCACAAACGCCGAGCTTTCACTTCGCAGATTTATTGTTTCATTTTTCAAGGCTGCAATACAGAGTGGATTATTATAATTTCACATTTTATGGCTAATGAGTTTTAATAAATTGTTGGTACTAATTATAAGATTTTTTTTTATTGTTACATTCATTAATTGATTTTAACTTACGTGCAAAGCAAGTTCTATTTAGTTTTGGCAATCTTCTGTTTGTCCGATTTTGTTGCATTAAAATTTTAATTCAAGGTGTGGTGTGAAAATCGTGATTTATTATTAAACTTTAAAAACACTGTTGAAAGAACGAACACACGGCGTAAAATGGGATTTTATCGATATTCGCGAAGCAGACTGCATTCTAACATAAGTTTTTTAGGTTGGAGACAGTGCCTCCCACAGTAAGAATGTGTTTCCCACATATTTTTAAATTCGTTTGTTTGGTGAGAATTTTATCTAATTTAACTGCGAGATCTTTAATATATGGCACCGAGAAATATATGGCATCAGCTGAACAAGCGTCAATGCCAGGTGCATTTTGAGAATCTAAAATTATATGATCATTCTGTGTCAGGGAGCGTTGTTGTATACCATATCCCCCATTTTGTGATGAATTCTGGTATTTAGTTGAAGTAGAATTGAAGAAGAATCTATTGATGACCCAACCCGGGTAAGAGTTTTCTTTAAGGATGAGTTTTAATTGTTTAAGGTTGTTTATAACGCAAGAGGGATGACATATTTTCCGTATTCTTTCTTTTAATCCAATGATTAGATTATTTTCATTTTTGTTGTGTGATATAAATGGAAATTCATATATCTGCCGGAGTAGGTTAGTTTGATACACCAATTCAACTTTATAATGTTATTCTCAGTCCTTGTGACTTTGGTATCAAGAAATGGGATTGCTCTGTCTTTCTCAGTTTCTATTGTAAATTGAATATTGCTATCGTAACTGTTGAAAACGTGTAAAATGTCATAATATTTATCTTGGGGTACTGCAGTAATAATGTCATCAACAAATTTTTTTAAAAAAGGTAATTGGTTTTGCAGTTTAGGTATGCATTCATTGAGTAAGTCATTCATTATGTATTGGGAGGCAATTGGTGAAATTGTTGCTCCCATGGGTGTACCTAAAATCTGTTTATAGTAGCAATTATTAAACTTACAATAGGTTGAGTTAAAAATAAATTCAAAGATCTCCAGAAATTCTTTTTGGGGAAAGTCAGTATGTTGAGAAATCTCCTGCCAATGCCTTTTAATGCTATTCTTTATAAAAATGTATAGTACATTACTGTACAAAGACACCACATCCAAACTGATGACAACATAATTTTGAGGAATTTGTTTATTGTTGATGTAGTCCGCGAACGTAAAACTATCGTATGTCTAATATTCATTGTTTTCAATTTTTATTATAATAACCTATTGACATTATATTTAATAATCTATGTATAACAGTGTTAAATGCTGCCATTTTTTGTGAATAAGGATGGCAATATTTATTGTGTCTAATTAAATTTTTATGTGATGGTTTATCTTTTCTAGAAAAGTCTAAAAAGTTAATACTATTATGTTGCTCTTCTTCAACTGCGAATGTAATGTTATTGTGTAAAGAATTTATGTCAATTAAGAACTGATTTAATTGTCTATCAGAACCTCTAAAACAAACTAGAAAGTCATCAACATATCTCTACCAGTAAAGTGATGATTTAAGCAACTGATGTTGATTTATCTTATTTTCTAAGTAGTTCATAAAAATAAGTTTCGGTTTAAAGGGTTCCCGAGTAACAAACCGCCATTAGAAACATAAAATGAATGATCAATTTCGAAATAATTCTGATCCAACGTAATTGACAGTAGCTCTAAAATTTCTTGTTTCATTATTGAATTAGTTTTATTTATGAGAAGTAATTTGTCAACTAATTCTATCACTTCGTTTGGTGGTATACTCGGGAATAAATTTTGTACATCGAAAAAAATTAGTTTGGATTTGTCATTTGGAAAGTCATAGGTATTTAGAATGGCATATTTTGGTTTATAATTCCTATATAAAATGATTTTAATGAGCTTATTTGATAATTTGATTGCAGGAGCTGTGACAAATGAAACTACTGGTCTAATTGGATAATTATCTTTGTATAATTTTATAAGCGAGTATAATTTTGGTGCCTCAGGATTCATCATTATTCAGCTCAGTTAAATTAATGACTATAAAAATGCTGTGTTGCTTCCCTTCCAAAGGGAAAACCAACAGTATTGCCAGATCAAACGCTACGCTACCAATCTCATTACTTTATTTATATATCTTGTATATATCAAGGCAATTAAAATCGGTACATTATATTAAAATAAAACAAGAAAATATTTAATCATTTGGATAATTTTTTTATGAATACATTTACATGAAACATGAATATAAATGTTGTGTTGTGTTGGTATAATTGAAAAACATACATACATATGCATTAACATCAAAAAAGTACTTCATAAAATAACCTGTAATATGCATTTGTTTATGATCATTCATAAAAGATTGTTGTAAGTACGCTTTTATTTCTATTAATGTCCTTAAAATATAATATTCTGCATTGTTTCTACATTCGAAATATAATTGTATTAGTAGCTTGTTTAAATAAAATTATATATTTAAGAACAAAACATAAATATATTTTGAAAGTCATATTTTTTTTTTATTTTTTATTGTTGGCAAACTTCAGGGCGAGACGAAATTATAGCAGAAATGTTGAAATATATGGGAGAAATAGCAAAGGAAGACTTTTGTCACTACTAAACGATATCATAATAGAATAAAAAGCACCAACAAACTGAAATATGTGCATAATATTGCCATTGTTTAAAAAAGAAGATATCAAAGGATGTGAAAATTATAGAGGTATCATACTAACAAGTTTACATGGAAAAATAGAGTATAGGCTGAGGAAAAAAATAGAAACAACATTAGAGGAACCACAGCATGGTGGGAAAACTGTTAAGAAAACAAATCGAAGTCCATATTTGTTTCATTAACCTGAAATATGCTAGATTAAAAAGAACGGATGTCTGGAAAGTTTAAAGAGAAGAGGGAGTAATAGGCATTATTTAAGGTCTTATGAAACAACAACGAGAATAAAGTAAGCTGAACGATGAATCCACAGAAATTGAGACAGGAATAGGCCTAAGACGTGAGAGGATTGCTTAGAGACCCTCTTGCATAGAGTAGTAGACTTAGTGTCTACTGATATGTTCAGCCGTTATTAACGATGTAAAAAATAGCAAAGCAAATTGCAAGAATACAAAAATAGGTTTTAGAAAAATTAAAACAGTGACAACACAAGAATTATTGTTCGCCGATGATATGGTCCTAATGGTAGATTCTGAAGAAAAACTACAACATAACTTAGATATGTAACGAAGAGCTAAGAAAAATAAACATGGAAATAAATATCGAGAAAAGCAAAACAATGGTAATTGCAGACACAAAAATAAAACATAAAATTGTACTCGATGGAAAATTAATGGGGTAACTCAAAAACTATAACTGCTTAGGCACAATAACAGAAGATAATGGAAAAATGGCCGGTGAAAAAAAAAATGGGGAAGAGAAGGCAAACTATACAACACCCTAAAAACAACATTCCTAGGAAAAAGAGAGATACCGAAACAGGTAAAAGCACAGGTATATCAGAAAGTAGAATTATAGCTGCAGAAATGAAATTCCTGAAACGAAAAGAAGAAATGAAATGAAAGACGATAGTAATGGAACAACTGGAAACGAAACCACCATTGGGCTTGCTAGGACACATCCACAAAATGAATAAGGAGATATTATCAAAACAAATCTATAAAGCGAAAACACGAGGAAAAAATGTAGTTGGACGTCAAAGACTGAGTTCGACAAGATCGACAAGCGACAGAAAAACAAGGAATTCATTGGAATGAGATATTTTTTTAGTATATATTTTCCTGCAGAAAATTGTAGTAATTATTCTAAATATTCCTTTGTCCCTATAAATTTTGTGTATTTCTTCCTTATTTTCTGTGCTTTTATCAACACCAGCCTAGCAGTAGTCATACCGGCTAACATGACAATGTCAGATGTGTTCATGAAACTGAAACTACATAGTTAATAGTAGGTACTTACAAAATACAATGTTTTTAACTGTAAAAACTGTTTAAATAAACCGTTTTTGAACGCATGTTGACTGAAACTGAACTGAAACGCATGTTGTCGTGTTTTTGTAGCGAGATGACAAAAGGTACTGACATTAAGGGCTATAACTTGACAATCCGTTGATCGATTCTAATGATGATTGTTGTTTTATAGAGGAGATATACAGTATAAATTGACTCAATAGATTGGTTTCAACAGATTGTAGTTTTCTGTAAATTTAAAGTTAATTGTTTAAGACTTATTTTTCCGACATACTGAGTACCTAAGTAACTAATCAAAAGCACTTGTCGATAATGAGAGTTTTGCTTGACAATATGCACAGTTTTCAAATTGTGAATAACAATTTGGTCTATTGAGACCTTAAGGTACACATTAATTTGTAAACTTATTAATTAAGCCTGTAGCTAGATTTTTTAATAAATTAAAATATTGATTGACTTATATACATTAAAAACTCGATTTCACAACAGTTCTGAGAAAAAAGTTGCAAAGGCGTGAACCATTCTAAAATTAAAAGAAAAAACAACATACCATTATTGGTAACTATTTAAAATAATCAAATTTGATTCTGTTAATAATTAGAACACAAAAATGTTACATCAAAAAGATTTCCTAATTTAGATTTGGTTTCCTCTCTCTTCCTTGTTAGATCTGACCTTGAATTGCCGAGAAAGATTTGAATGAACGTGACACAGATGGTTATTTTTTTACTGGTTGTTTTAGTAGGTTGAAATGCATGAACAATTAAAAATGACATAAGGCCCAGGCCCAGCAGGATTCTGTCAATACATAGTTGTACTGGTACTAAAATATGTCTGAATAGTACCACACAATACTTGTTAATGAACCCTGTCTGATATCTTGCTTCGAGGGAATCAGTTAATTCTATCGAATTATTTCGAAGGTTTACTTTATTAACTTTGGTTTACTTTATCACTTTGACAATGATATCCGAGAAACTATCATTACATTTCACACCCGTGAAGACATTCATTAAAACATTTTTTTCTTCAAAACACTATTTTCTTCTACGCCTTCCCACTTTAAAAACCCACGACTGATATCACAGTCAAAGCTCCACATTCACCGTTCCGTTATTCGCGTTTTCAGTATTCCCGGCTGCAAATTTCTTTTTTCTAATGATCCATATTGTGTTTTTAGAATAATATGTATTTAGTTACTACTTGCCTTCAACAAACGAGTATCAAAGTATTTATAAACAAACAAGTTGCTATATATTGCTGCTGGCAGAAAGTTCTTTGACAAATCAATGGCCGTCGCCGTACGCGGCTTCGCTTTAAAAACAGCACGATCGGTGCCGAATTTTTTGTTTTATTACTTCAACTTGTCCTTCGTAGCAATAATTTCTAGTGAATAGCACGTATCTCTTCCGCTTTGTTCGTAATTTATAATGTCGAGTAAAAGCAAAGGAAAATTAGTTCCTACACGGAAAAAGACGTGCTTAATGTAAAAATAGACATGCTTGACTGTTTACGCCTTGGCTAGTCGTTTTCATTCCTATCACGTAATTTAATGTTAATGAATCAACTGTACGCTCCATCAAGAAATCAGAAGACAAAACAACGAATTCTGCAGCTTCAACCTCACTATCAGCAAAAATTGTTCGCGATTCAGTAATTAAAAAAATTGAAGCTGCATTAACATTATGGACTGAAGAGTGTAGGCAGAAGAAAGTGCCTCTAAGTGCAGCTAAAACTGCATATTTCTGATTTTTTTTGATTTGAAGTTTTGAGTCTAAAAAAGTAAATCTGGGTCATTTTTTAGAGAATTTAATGCCCTATAAGAATATATATATATATATATATATATATATATATATATATATATATATATATATATATATATATATATATATCAGGTGTCCCATTAAGGATGGATCGCGGCCGTATCTTGAAAACTATTTATCCCACAGCTTTGGCGAAAAAAATATTATACTAAAACTGACCGTGAGAAATTCACCAAAAATATTTTTAAGCTTCTAAAACGACCGCAAGAGGGCGTGACGAGCTAAACATTTTTAAAAATCATTTTTTTGTGTATTTTCAAGTGTTAACCGAGTAAGAAAAATTCTCAGTTATAATTAGCAAACTGTCTCCTACAACTTTGTTTTATGACATTTTGTCGTAACTTCGCGAATAAAGAAGTGGGGGGGAGTTTTACCTATTTAGATAAAAAGTCGTCTAATGTCCGTTTGCTTAAACCGATTTTCCTCAATTTGGATTCATTTAAAAGGCAATTGCTGGGACAATCAGATAATTTGAGAGATAAATTATTTAGTTTATAAATGAAACCGCGAGGTGGCGTTACATTCAACAATAGCTTTTTTGAAGTTTTGTTCAGTTTTTTCAAATGGAATGGTACAGCTTTTATTACATGGTTAGAAAGGTAATTTAAAGAGGAATCATCCAGTGAAAATCCGAAATCGATATCTCTGACATGTCAAAAGATATTTCGATTTTGCTGAAAAAATCTTTTTCCGCAAAGCTGTGGGATAAATAGTTTTCAAGATACGGCCGCGATCCACCCTTAATGGGACACCTGGTATATACGTATATATAAATAAATATATATATATATATATATATATATATATATATATATATATATATATATATATATATATATATATATATATATATATATATATATGCCCACAAGGTAGAGTAACGGAACCGTGGAGGGAAAATATTACAGAAATCTTTCACCCATTCTCCACGTGGTGCCACCGGTCGCCTTCGATCGAACGATTTCTGTAATATATATATATATATATATATATATATATATATATATATTATTATTATTCACGTATGGGCCCTAGTGGACCACGCGAAGTACAATTAGAGGCGTTTGTTGTTGTTAGCCTTCCTTTGTGCCCATACTAATTTCATTCTTTCGCTATGAGCTTTTTTCCTTTCATCAGACCAAGTTGTTCCAGTCTTCCTACATTTTTCTCTCTGGCCAACCTTCATTGATTAATGTATAGTTTTTGTTAGCACACTTGAGGGATAGTGTCATAAGTCGATTATTTACTGGCTGGACATTTGTTATAGAACCAAGAATGTTTCTTGAGACAGCAAAAGCAACACCGAGATGTGGTGTATTTTTGAGTATTCTTTTGTCCGTTTTACTTTTAAAAAGTCTGTAGTTGCCGAATTCCAAGGTGTTATCATCTGTCAATCTGGTTTCTTGCAAAGCTAAAATTTGGATATTTTGCTGATTTAATGTTCGCCCCAATTCGTGTAGTTTTCCTGGACGCAGGAGAGAATTGATATTTACCGTTCCAAAGAAAGTTTTTGTTTTTGGTTTCAGACGTTGGCCAGAGGTCTCCGACTCCCTCTGAAAGATTTTGCGTTTAAGCCCGGACGCCCCAGAATCCGAAAGTCCGGTTGTACCAGCAAAGCTGGCAGAGGATTGTCTACCTCCTGGGGTAATTTTGTAATTACTAGAACGCTTCATCTTGTACTTTGAATTAAAGGTTGAACCATGACGGTTCAGAGGTTAAGACTGGAGGGGTTAGTTCCAGAATTTAAATATCAGCCGCACCACTGGTGAACAGACGCTGACCACTCAACCGCTTGATACAAGTCAGACGCTAAGTGGATTTTGTTTTTTTTGCCTTGGTTCGGGGCTGCTTATTTTGAGATATTCGCAGCTGTCCATTAATATCTAATGGAACTTTCACTATCCACCACCCGTGACCCGTCCAGTACCTTAGGCGGGGTATACTGGATATATATATATATATATATATATATATATATATATATATATATATATATATATATATATATATATATATATAACAAACATGTATATGTAACATAAACATGTAAAGTTCAATTTTTTTATGTGCTTTCGACTTCCCTCTCCCATTTATAATTTGATCGTCTTTTTTTCTTCTTTTCTCTTATTTTGCTGCCTAGTAGCTCCTCTCCTAATTTTTCTACCTTAACATATTTTCCTACGAATTTTTCTTTCCCATATTTCTAGTATAATAGGACTGGATTCAAATGTCAAAAAAGACTTATCTCCAAATGTTACTAGATGTACCAGAGTCTAATATGCAGTAGTTTTAGGAGTCTCGATATATTTTTACCTCTAAACACTCATTTGAAAGAATGAATACATCTGTTTTCATTCGTCAGTCTTGGTTGTATTTCTTCCGCAGAACTTTGATTTCTTGTCACTATTTCTCCTAAATATTTGGAAGTTGTTACTTTTTTCATTCTAAACTTGCCCCGTTTTGTTATATGTATATTGCTTGTCTTATAATTCGTGTACGTTATTTTTTAATAATTTATTTCCGGTTCCACATTTTGAACCAATAGTTTTTACCAATTTCTTTACAGTTTCTCTTTTTTATTCTTGTTATTATATACATTTACAAAAAACGTATTCAAATGAACATTTCTGAAGAGTCTTTATACTTCTTTAAACATGATTCTGCTGAGTTTCTTTGGAGTCTTGTTACATGTAGATGTAATATGGATTTATCATTACACGCCAGAGCTGACGCAGCAGCCTAAATTGTGGGTTGGAGCTGATGAAAGTGCGCTAAAGTACTATTAAATCTTGGCTAAGGTTTTCTGGCATTCTTGTGGTCTGGTCCTGACTGGCAATATGTCGGACCAGCCAGAAAGAAAGTACTGCTTCACAAAACAAAATTCAATGACTTATGCTTCGAAGTGCTTTCACATGTTTCGTAGTCGCCGAATGATTCCCAGCGATTACTTTTGCTTTCTAAATCTGAAGAATTTGCTCGTTGGGCGAAGATTCACTTCAAATGACGAGATCAATTTCTCTGTTGAATCCTAAACGCTAAACTCGAAGAGTTTTACCACTAAACCCCAAATCCTTTATTTCACTAACCATTTTAGCGTCATCAGGAGATGATTCAATCTTAAGATTGAATTTTGTTTAGCGGTAATTCTCTTTGAGTTTAGCCAAATAATAAAGTCAAAGTTGAAAAAAAAAAGATATTATGTGTAGTTGGACGAATCGTATTATAATGAGGAAGTTAAAAAGTTGAGACGTCGTTGGTCTAAATGTACTTAATTGTGAAAAACTTTCAAAAATCTTCTGTTCCCTTTGTAAGGATCAGAACGACCCTTGTAAAAGCTAAATATCGATAAAATGTAAACAACCCATTTTGTAAAAGCACTTAATGAACTTGAACACTAATTGAAAAACTAGGATAGGCGTTATTCAAATATTATCATCAACCCGTATCAATCCACTGCAGGATGAAGGCCTCTTCAGCAGATCATGGCGAAAAATCTGCATAAAGAAATAAAACATATATAATTTGGTTGCCTGTTTCTCTTCTCTTCTCGTATTTCGCTGACTACCAGATGTCTGATTCCAATCCCTTAGTATTTTCAACATCACATCCATGCTATTCATTGCGCTTCTTTGATTCCCATTACGTTTGTGCAGCTCTGTAATTTGTTCTTCTCTCTTATCCTCCCCCAATTTTTCTGGCTCTGCATATTTTCCTATGAATTTTTCTTTCCTATATTTCCAGTGTATCTGGACTGTATGCAAATAGCAAAAAAAGACTTGTCCGCAAACATGGTGTGGTGCTCACTGGCAAAATATCGGCCCATCCAGAAAGAAAGTGCTATTCGACAAAACAAAATTCCATGACTTACGCTTCGAAGTGCTTTCACAAGCTTTGTAGAAGACGAATCTGGCCCCTCGCGATTACTTTTGCTTTCTACCTTCTTTTTCTTCCATGTGAGACATTAAACTCCAAGAGATTTACCACTAAACACCAAATCATTTGTTTCACCAACCATTTTCGCATCATCAAGATTTAAGATTGAATTTTGTAAATCTCTTCGAGTTTAGCCAAATGATGAGGTGAAAGCTGAGAAAAATAATATTTTGTAAAGTTGGATTAATTGTATTATAATGAGGAAGTTAAAAAGTTGAGACGTCGTTGGTCTAAATGTATTGAATTGTATAAAACTCTAAAAAATCTTCTGTTCTCTTTGTAAGGACCAGAACGATCCTTATAAAGCTAAATATCGAGAAAATATATGCTACCCATTTTGTAAAAAAAAACACTTAATGGCCTTGAAGACTAATTGAAAAACTTGAATAGGAATTATTGAAACAATACTTCGTTAACTTGACTGAAGTTATTATCTCGACTTGAAACAGGAAGTAAAATAAACAAAGCCATCTGTGGTACATAATAAATATCCTCCTTATTCCAGTTTGTACAATTTTAAAGCGTGGAAAATACGAATTGAGATCGTTAGAACAGAAAATGTGTTTTCCTCTCAAAGACATATTTTATCATTCTGGATTAAACAAAGTGAAATTTTCATTTTGTCTTTAAATCGCTACAAATTTGATGCTGAATTTTTCATTTTCTCTAAATTAAATATGAGAAGAGGCGCTAAATTGAATAAATTAATAACAACTTTATTGATGAATATTTACAAGACAATAAAAAGTCGGAAAAAAGTAATAATAATATTGTACTGAAATCATTAATGAAAAACACATTAGGCAAATTATGGTTGAAGCTTGACACAGATCTAGTTGACACAGATCTGAAAAAGTCTTTGAAAATATTGAAAAATTCTCTTGTGGGCTCAAGATCTTCAAATTGAACAGATAACACTAGCCAACAGAGTATAGTTATAGAGGACTTATTAGTTATTAAAGACTAAGGGAAAAAAAACCTGAACCATTAAGATATCACAGGACTCAAAATAGTTGTGCTATGGTCTCGGAAGCAGTCTAGGGTGCCGACCAATATCTTAAAACTATGTTTGGGATCCGTGAAATTGCTAAATCCAGGAATTTCCAAAAAATATATATATTTTATTGTAGAAACTTTATGTATTACCTTTCTACCTTTCTTGGGCGTTGCTACTACCTTTCTTGGTTGTAATTGTGTCTCATGCTCCCTCTCCGAAAGCAAATCCTTGATCCTGACGATCATGTTCAGGATAATGAGACGAACTTATTAAATTATTGTATTAGTTTTGATTGATTGCGCGGTTGGCTCTTGGTGAAACATAGTAACAATGATAATAATTAAAACACTTGGTATTTGTTTCACAATATATTCAAGATATTCTCTAACATGTTTCGGCCTCGCGACCATTCTCAAAGAGAGTTATGTATAAACTAAACTAAAGTTTCAAAGTGCTGTCTAATGGAAGTCGGTTTTTTCATCTCGTTAAATTTATTACACTATCAATAATTGGAGTATTTCCGAAGTCTAGCTGGGTGTTTGTTAGGTTTTTGCCGTCGTATATGGCTTTTTTAATTTCGAAAATTTCCAGGTAATTTAACAGCCTGCTTTTATTGCAGCTATGTATTAATTTGGTATTATTAATGTTAAAAAAATGGTTCTGGTATATACAATGTTCGGCAAAGCCCGTCTTTCTCTGATTGTGTAAAATTGAATATTTATGTTCTTTTAGCCTATCATTGAGCGATCGGCCCGTTTGGCCTATATAAATAGCGTCACACATATTACATTTAATTTCGTATACTCCAGATTTGTCACAAAATTTTGCTCTTTCTTTGTTATTGTTTAACATCGATGCAAGATTATTCTTATTAACAGAGATAATATTAATATTTTCGTTCTTTAACTGATTTGTGATTCTTGAACTTAATTTGTGAATATAGTTTATAGCATGCCAATTTTTAGAATCTTTTTCGGGTGTTGCGGCATAAAAATGTTTGGTGTTGTTTTTCATAGATAAAATGATAAAAAACAAGATTAAGAAAAACAACACCAAACATCCGAAAAAGATTCTAAAAATTGGCATGCTATAAACTATATTCACAAATTAAGTTCAAGAATCACAAATCAGTTAAAGAACGAAAATATTAATATTATCTCTTTTAATAAGAATAATCTTGCATCGATGTTAAACAATAACAAAGAAAGAGCAAAATTTTGTGACAAATCTGGAGTATACGAAATTAAATGTAATATGTGTGACGCTATTTATATAGGCCAAACGGGTCGATCGCTCAATGATAGGCTAAAAGAACATAAATATTCAATTTTACACAATCAGAGAAAGACGGGCTTTGCCGAACATTGTATAGACCAGAACCATTTTTTTAACATTAATAAAACCAAATTAATACATAGCTGCAATAAAAGCAGGCTGTTAAATTACCTGGAAATTTTCGAAATTAAAAAAGCCATATACGACGGCAAAAACCTAACAAACACCCAGCTAGACTTCGGAAATACTCCAATTATTGATAGTGTAATAAATTTAACGAGATGAAAAAACCGACTTCCATTAGACAGCACTTTGAAACTTTAGTTTAGTTTATACATAACTCTCTTTGAGAACGGTCGCGAGGCCGAAACATGTTAGAGAATATCTTGAATATATTGTGAAACAAATACCAAGTGTTTTAATTATTATCATAATTATTGTATTGCCACCGGTTTTTGATAAGTATGCAAAGTTTTAATTCAATCTGACATTTTGAAGTGGGTGAAAAGGACTCAAATATTCTATTAGATTTTTCTAAAGATTTAGTTGAAAAATAAATCGATTTCCCATCAAAAAATTATTATTTCATTAAGCAGCTCTGTCGCTACTATCGAATTTTAACCTTTTAGGAGATTGAGTTGAACACCAAATTACTTAAAACGTTTTAGATTATTTAAAACGTGTCCTATGTTGGGGACAATCAATCCTGCGCTTTGCTCATAAAGAACGAAATTAATAGTATGCCATCAAGCTAAAATAATAGTATGCTATAAAAGTCCGTTTTAGTTTAGTGTATATCAGTTTAAAGAGTGGAAAAGGCAGAAAAAAAAATCGTTAAAGCAAAATATATGTTTTTCGCTTTAGACATCATTTATCATTTCGAATTTGACAAGGTGGAAAATCTTTCAGAAAATGTGTTCCTCCACTTTTAGACGTTATGAATTTCAAGTTCAATTTCGCTAAATTAGACAAGAGCAAATACCTTAAAGAATGTTTTCTTAAAACTGTTTTTAATTTTATATGAATTTAAAGGAGTTTACATAATAAATAGTGGTCTTTATATTTGTAGTAAACAAATAAATCGCGTTCCACTTTAAACAATTAACAGTGGACGTGCCAGTGTTGGAGTGTTGACAGGAAAGATTTATGTATTTTTTTTGAATAAAATAAATTAAATCATGTCAGTTGAACATCAGTAAAATCGTTCAGTATCATCGAAGAAATTTAAAACATCATGTCAACAATTTTAGAAACTATATCTTTTCCACATTTCTGGTATTGCATATAATATACATATCCATACAAAAAATAAATGGTCTTCGAAAATGTTGAACCTCCGCCAAATTTTCCGGTTTTTGCTTCATCAGATTACTATATTTTTTCTAAACCCAAAAAAAACATTGAAAAGATGAACAGTTATAACAAAAAAGATAACCAAATTCGAAGAAGTTTACCACTTAACACCAATTCGCTTTTTTAATCTTCTTAGAAGAGACTAAATAATCTCCTGATGATGTTAACACAGTTAGCGAAACGCGCGTCGAGAAGTTTAAAAAAGTGGTTTGGTGTTTAGTGGAAAATCTCTTCAAGTTTAGTAATCTCCAGTAGAAGAATTAAACAAAGAAAATGATAGAATAATTCTTATATTAGTGTGAAACACTTGGTGTGAAACACTTGGTGTGAAACACATTGGTGTGAAACACTTAACTGAAAAACATTTATCACAAGACACAAAATCATTTAATTTTTCGGCAGGAAAATACTAGTTGATATCTGGAATAGTGAGTAGGTCCCTGCAGGTTAGCAGCAGGCGGTAATATACCCAATTCATAAGAAATAATGATAATCTAAAATGGGAGACTGGGAGACCATATATTGAAGAACGAATGGACGAATGTCAGACAGAGTTTAGAATCTTTCAGAGTTTAGGATCTTTCTGCAATCTCTGATAAGTTCCTACATAAGAACATGAAAATTAAGGTATATAAAACACTCATTTTGCCAGTAGACACTCATGACTGTGAGACGTGGACCCTCACAAAGAATACAAAAGAGATGCTTGGAGTATTGGAAAGAGAAGAGTGTTCAGAAGAATTTTCGGTGCTGTGAATGAGAATGGAATTTGGAGGACTAGGTATAACTTCGAACTCGATCTCGATATTGTAGAATCGACTCAAAAATGAGATTTGATACTCAAATTATCTATTTTTTTTAACAATTTTTGGCATATTTATTAATTAAAAAAAATGTTTTTGATCTTAAAAACAATTTTATACAATACAGAGTAACTACAAATAACCTATATCGTTACCATCATGACAGTTCAATCAGTGATATTAGAACTGAAACAGAAAATAAAGTAAAAAATAGTTTCTAATATAAATGTTCTAAAGTAAGTATATTAAATTATTCATTCAAAAATTCTAAAATTAATTATAGTAACGTAAATTTAATTTAAACTAAAATTTTTTAATAATTATTTAACTTAGTAACCTATTAATTCAAGCATGATGTTATATTTCTATAAACTATCGTCAATATTTTAATATTATTATAATTAAAATATTTTTAGGTGATTATATTAGAAAATGGACCATGAAATGAATAATAATACAAATCCAACGAATAAACATTTTTAAATTCATGATATTTTTGGTGACGTGCAATCTCCGACCAATCAAGCAAATTTAGTCCCATACGATTCTTCAAATACAACTTGTAAGTCTTATACTTTTTTTGATAGTTGATTCATGATATCTCTGATCGATGTACGTGCTAACAATAGAACACAAAAAGAAAATTCAAGAAGATCTGAAACTAGCCACTTTCTCTAAAAATTGATAATGATAAGAATAGAATCTGTCAAAAAATGTTTTTAAATCATCATCATTCTCGGATTATCTACGGCTGTCGCCGCCTCTCCGTCTCCAGTTTCCAGTTCGTTCTGTCGTGACACATGTCCTCTTGCAAATCTCTTGCTTCCATGTCTTCGTCAACGCCGTCTCTCCAACTTCTTCTTGGTCGTCCTCTCTTTCTTCTTTCTGGAGGTATCCATTCCAACACTTTTCGTGGCCATCTTGTCTCATTCATTCTTTTTGCATGTCCGAACCAAGTCAATTGTTTTCTCTCTATGTCGTCCACAATATCTCTCTCGATGTTCATGTCCCTTTTAATGTTTATATTTCTTATTCTCTCAAGTCTCGATCTCCGACAGCTCCTTCTCAAAAAATCCATCTCCGTGGCCAGTAGTTTTCTTCTATTAGTATTATTTAAATCCCACACTTCTGAACCATAAGTCAAAACACTCTTTACGATTGAGCTATATATGCGAAGTTTTGTTTCTCGCCTAATTTTTCTTTCCCACAGGACAGAGTTGAGTGCTCCAATGATTTGTCTACCTCTTATTATTCTTGTTTGAATTTCATCATTACTATTACCTTGCCTGTTGAAGATCACCCCTAAGTATTTAGCCTTGTCAACGTTTTTTATTGTTCCGTTTTCCAAGGGTAAATCGTCGTTGTCATTACTACTCACCGCTAAGTATTCACATTTATTTAAGTTAATTGTGAGACCAGCTAGTGTGTACTCTTCATTTAGTTTCCTCACCATATAGCTCAAATCCTGTTGGTCTTCTGCAACCACTATCTGATCGTCGGCGAAATAAAGAGTATATAGGGTGTCATCCCCCACCCGAAGGCCCATGTTCCAACACTTCCGTGCCCAGCCTTTCATGGATTGGTCTACGTATAGTTTGAATAAGGTGGGAGATAGACAACATCCTTGTCTTAGCCCCTTTGTTGTATTGAATGATTCAGATAGTGATGTTCCAATTTTAATAACCGCTGGTACACTGTCATAAGCTTTTTCTAGGTCTATGAAAGCTATATGCGTCTCCCTGTTTCGCTGGGTTCGTTTTTCTAGGGCTATTTTTAGAGTGAAAAGGTTGTCTGTGGTGGATCTCCCTGCCCGGAAACCGGCTTGTTCTTCCGCTTGTTTATCCTTGATGTCTTCTTCTATTTCATTTCTAAGGATTCGGGAATATATTCTTCCTATTGTTGGGATTACCGCTATACCTCGGTAATTCTTAGGATCATCTTTTGAGCCTTTTTTGTGAATGGTTGATATATATGATGTTCTCCATTCGATCGGCGTTTCTT
Organism: Cosmopolites sordidus; assembly: GCA_031761425.1. NCBI lineage: Eukaryota > Metazoa > Arthropoda > Insecta > Coleoptera > Curculionidae > Cosmopolites > Cosmopolites sordidus. The sequence goes on along the minus strand of JARFXV010001706.1, from coordinate 210,274 downwards.
CCCCATTCAGGCATCGTTGAAACATATTCTTCAACATTCTTAAAAGTTTTTCGGGTCCATACCTTATGAATTCCAGGTGGATCCCTCCAGGTCCAGGGGATTTTTTTATTTTTGTGTCTTTCACAGCTTGTTATGTTTTTAAATACGATTCGAATAAAAGAATGGATGGTTATATATTGGTTACAAAAGCACAATACAAATAATTCTGCTGTTCAAAATGAAATAATAAGTAGAGATGCTGAGTTTAAAGTTAATGATGCACAAAAAAATTATCAAGTCATTTTTAGCAATGCTTCCTAAATTACCTTCTCACTACTGTATGTCATCATCATTAAAATTATTTCTGGAACCTGTGATACCAACAAAAATGCAGCTTTACAAAATATATATAAATTACGCCGAAGAAAAGGGCCTTGATGTTCCTTGCAGAAATATATTTTCTTCATTTTAAGATACGTTAGCCACAGAGAATATTTCTTCAATCAAATCAAAGACGAATGTGATACTTGTTGTGCCTATAAAGTGGCGTATAAAAGATTTTAAAAGTCTGTCTAATAAGAAAAAAACATATTCAGTTAATTAAAATCAACTCCAATTATATAAATCACTTTTGTCGATGATCAAAAGTAAATTTCAACATTTATAAAACCCCAATAAAATAATACCTGTCATAGCTTTTATGATCAGTTCAAGTTTGACTGTTTCAAACATGAAACAAACATTGTGTGTTATTCATATATAAAATTTTAATGTTCTAATGTTTTCTTATATTTTTGCGATAATTAAATACTCAACCTTAATAATATTTCTTCTTCTTTCACATAAATATATATCTTCAAACAATTTTGTATTTTATGTAAGAAATTTGATTACCATAGCTTCAGATCTCATTTTAATGCAGTGTTTATATATTCAATTTGAAAGATATTAATTCAATAGTTTTTTTAATAGGATGTTTTTTCTTGCTCCTGTAAAATTGTATTTTTAGCCGTTACGCGGTATGACAAATGCAGTGACGGTATTACAGTATCGGTATTACAGTATCACCGAACATTAATTAGTATCACCAAAACAATTTACTGTATAAAAAACTTTAAGTGTATATAACTGTAACTATGCATAAAAATTTATTTACGTTTTTATACAACGACTGACTACTTTTTGAGAATCATTTTTTAACAATGTTTTAAGCTTAAGCTGGGTCCACATCAATACAAATTTGCTTTATGCGGGCTGTATGTGCTGTGCCTGTGCAGCAATGTAGATGGTCCAACACACAAAGTCTGACACAAATATTTGTCATCCACCAGATAATTCAAAAAAATTGTCCCAGTAAATCCATACATACACCACACACACACACACACACACAATTGTATTGGTGTGGACCCAGCTTTAGGTGCACTAATTTTAGGGTTTTTACGCACTTTTTTTAAAATAAAGTATTCTTTAATTTAATAATTTCGAATGTCCTGTTTGCTTCTTCGGAAAAATTCTGTTTGTAGCGTTGCAACTGTACTTTTACTTAACTGAAGCATTTGCCCAATTTTTCGGTAGGAATTTCCCTTTTCATAATGAATTAGCACTAAAGTCCTATTTTTAGAACTAATGTTTTTTTTTATTTGGGTTACGACCCATTTTAAGATGTTCCTTCGACGCCAGTCTGCCAATTATTATTTGTAGTAAACAACATTCGAAGATTACCACTTATCTTAATATCCATTCTCGAGATTTTTTTTTTGTTAGCGCGTCGCAACATTTTTGAGGTGTATAAACACAATATTTATGTTTGTTTCTTAAATTTTTAGAATGAAATGGATGATTTCGGAAATTTGTTATACAAGAAGTTAAAAGAAGGTAAGGACGGTAAAATATATGGGAATAAATATATTTTATTTCTAAATTGTTTGCGTAAATTGGAGCTGCTAGACTGATTTTTTTAAATAGGGTGACCAAACGTTTTTGGGATCCACTGTATATCAAACTCTTTTTATTGCAAAATTAACAATTTCAACAAATTAAAATTCAGAAAACTGCGAAAATCTTTGTTTGCAAGAACAAAGTGTTGCCTTGTAAAAATAATTTCAAATAATAATCTAGGGTGTTGTTATTCAAATAGGTATTTGGACTTTCAAAACTAAACTATTAATTTATGTCAATGCGAAAACCTTGACATTCCTCCAATATTTTTTTTATGATTTTAATTATTTAATATCAGACCTTTTTCTCAGTAGATGTTAAAAAAATTGATATTTGTTGCGTATTTTAAATGACGGTTCGCATTTTGTTTGTCTATAACTGGGATAATCGTTGATATATTATAATAATAATTCATTAATTAAAATATTATAAATGATATTTATTCATGTAACCTGGCTGATTTATTCACGGTTTATAATTTTTATATTATGTGAGGTTAGCATATAAATCATATCGGGTTGTCCGGAAAGTTCTTAGGGATTTTTTTTTAAGAGATACGCAAACAGTTTGCAAATACTTATTTAATTGTAATTATTATTTATAACTTTTTCTGTATATAGTGGTAGGTTCAGAAAGCCATCTGGCCACAAATTTGCATCTTTATTGCAAACAAATATCAACAGGTTTTTTCATCTCTTCTTCCGTTATATCAGGTGTGGCGGTTAATAATTCTTAATTTTTTTAAAAGATGGGGCTGCAAACAATGGCAGGTTTACAGACTAATCTCTTATGTCACTTTGGTGCTACGACAGTACCTTTCAAAACGCTATCGATGTTTAAACGATTTCTAGTTAGCGTCCTATTTTTTTCGTGTAGTAAACATGTCGAGTTTCGAGGCAAATACAGAGCAGTAGTTGCGGTACGTACTATATTTCTTGTTCCAGTCAAAGAAAAACGTAGGTGAAAGCCGTCTTATACTTATAGAAACTTACGGTGACAATGTCCCAATGCAAGAGGCCTGTGGGCGTTGGTTAATACGATTCAAAAGTGGTGATTTCAATTTGAAAGACTACACACTTTTTACATCGGATCGTGACTGGAGTCGAAAAATGGGTATCTTTCGAGAACTACAAATACAAAAAATCGTGGATTGAGGCAGGAGAACAAATTATCAATTTGAACCATGTATTGATCGAAAAGCGACCAGAATTGACTACAACACACATTAAAGTGATTTTGAAGCACGACGCGGTCGGAGACACGATTTCTTCACTTGGAAAGGAATTTTTGCCCCACCCGCCGTACTCACCAGACTTCGCCTCTTCCAACTACCACTTATTTTCATCGATGTCTCACGCACTTTCCATGAAACACTTCAACAATTACAGAGGTGTCGAAAAATGGCTTGATGACTGAACCACCTCAAAAGATGTATGGTTTTTCTAGAAGGGCATCCATAAATTGCCAGAGAGATGGTAAAAATGTGCAGCTAGCGATGACGTATACTTTGACTAAACCATTTTTTACGGTACTCCCAAATTAAACGTGTTTTTTTTTAAGAAATAAATAAGAATTATTAACCGCCACACCTAGTAAAATATTTCCCATTTATAACAGCTGGTAGTCCGAGGATGCGATGTCCGGTCAGTAAGATTGACGGGGAAAAATATTGAAGCTAAACAATTTTTGCCGATCCTTTAGTGGAACGTGTAGTGGTGCATTGCCATAATGAAACACGACATCTTTCCTGTTTGCGCATTCTGTCTGATTCACTACAAATTCTTCCAAGGTATAATTTTCTTAAGGCACTGATCACCTTCAGAACTCATTTCTTACTCTGTTCCTTTGCTTTTCTATCTCATCCTCAGCTATTTCCATTCCCTTCCCTGATTACCGTCTACTCTCTCCCAACAGGTCTTCCTTCAACAACTCTTTGTTTTTCCTTGTCTTCCTTCTTTGCCTATTGATATATTGATAACATAATTCATACGAATAATCAGGGTGAGTCCCTGACCAGGGGTATCTTTGGCAACAAGCTGACCCACTTGCCGAATCTGTCATGTCCTTTGACCTGTTTATTACTCTTTTTATTGTGCGTCTGATGTTCACTGGCCTTCATTGGGAACAGTACAAAGCCTCACTTGGTTAAGCTGTCAGTACGCATTCGCAAATGCTCTCAGTGACATTGGGGTGTGTAGTATGTAGGCTAACAATATTTCCTTAACCCTTTTGTGACCTGTTAAATGGCGTTAATAGTTGAAGCAGCCCTAAAACGTCAAGTTCTGATTCTAATTCTAATTAATAAAATAAATAATAAGGGGGATGAAGCGGGGATAAGAGGGAAATGAGGGATTTAAGGATTACACTATTCATGGTAGCATAAGATTATATTCAAGAATGTTTTAATATATGCATATTAATTAAAATTATGTTAAATTTTATTAAAATACAGTTGTCCCAGTATGGTAAAATTATTAAGATGTTCGTTCTTCTGTGAATTATATATGATATATTAATTTTTGAATTAAATAACGACGCAACTTGCTTATAAAGGTAGCACTGACAAATGATTGCAATTTAATATCTTAATAACCATCTTAACAATTCACATCCAATCAAATCCAAATCAATTAAGTTAAATACATTTTTTCTATATCCTTATTTGATATTACTGAGTTTTTAAAACATCTGTAGTTATTTTTTCTGATTAATTATTATTTTTAATAATCGTTTAACTATATAAAATAGCCAAAATAATGATTACATTATGGGCAAATTATTCTGGACAAGTACAACTATGTTTAAAGGAAAAATTTCTCGTCGTTTAGGAAATTGGTCTACTCACTTTCTGTGTATTTTCGCCACTTTTCATGCGACTGTCGAATCCCAGATCGAAAAAAAATTGACGGTTTCGATGTGATAAAGGTATTAATAATTTTTTTCGAATCCTTGAAGATATGTGATGCGGCAATGAATCAGGTGATGTTGGGATCGGAAGAGATGGAAATCAGAAGGGGCCAAGACTGGCGGAAAATATGTAGTATTTGGAAATGAAAAAGACCTCGTGTTAACTCAGGGTAAAATATAATTTATCTATCTATATAAATAAAAAGTTTGTTGGTAATAAGGTGGTTGAAGGTGGTAATAAGGTGGTTGAATAAGGTTCTTAGGGAAAGAAAAGTTGTTCGGAAAATTGGAAAATTCTGGAAAAACTGAAATGGTCTTAAAAACTTATGGTCTTGGAAAAGTTTTTAGAAAAAAAAATTCGAGACAATTACACAGGAAAGTCGGAAAATTCGGACAAACTGCAAAAATTATAATTTTTGTATGCACTCTCGATCATAACTGACGATAGGAAAGACATATTTGGTTGATTCTTTTTTTGTTTTGTTCGTTATGCTCCCGGGGTAGAAATAACTCAATTCAATGTTTTCAATTGAAAAAAATCTGGAGAAAAATAGAAAAAAAACACATTCTAGTCTATATTAAAACAGCATTACGTTTATTATTGATTAATTTGTCCGTTACTTTGTGATAGTTCATTTTTAAAAAGGAATAAAACAGTTTTATACTTTGTTATCTATCACTTTTATTTTTAAAATTTTTAAATCGTTTTACGAAACTATAGTCACACAAATTTTAAAAATAAAAGTGATAGATAACAAAGTATAAAATTTCTTTATTCCTTTTTAAAATTACGTTTGTTTTTACTTTTGTGTTGTTTCGTGATCTGTTATTTTATTTCTATTCCAATTTATTTCGCTACGTACGCAAATGTCGTTTGGCAGCTGATTGTAAAATTGTGAATCAAGCCAATCGGTTACAGAGTGACGAAAAATTGATTCAGTTATTTATGTTCAGTTGAACTGTGATTCTGTTGTAAGTTCATCCCAATCGTTTTATGACATGAATTTAGTTTCGTTGTTTTGTCTCAAACAAATTTACAGATTTACCTACGAAATACGGTGAGCTTTGAAGGGACAAATGGTTATACAGTAACAACAAAGTGAATCAATTGTCTATTTTCAAGTTGAATTATGATTCTTCGTATCGCACATTGTATCGCAATCGACACAGTTGAATGAAATTGATACAATTTAATAGCATTGCAATGCCGCCAATAAGACGGAGCAATTTAGGTCGCAGAACTGGCACGTCTGCTAAAGTTAACTACACTAAGTTACTATTCACCGAAGAAAGACAGTCGACATAAACAATGACCAATAATCAGTACTACTACTGCATATCCTGTGTGTCAAGTTGACCCTGAGGCCCTTACTTTTGTTCTCTTATTATCGATTACGACTGTTTCGCGTCAGTCGCAATCTGGATTTTATGCGCCGTCCTTTTGGCGCGGTTAATACCATACGGTACTGGTCGAGATTAATCGACCGAAGTGATAGTGATTATTGCTCCGGAAACGACCCGCGAGGGTCGAGTCCAGTGGAAGTTTATTCGTTGATCGATTGGTTGGTTCGCTGGTCGTTGACGCTGGATTTTTTGAATGAACTGATATACTGTTCGGTTCTTCTTCGTGACTGTGGTGTTTTGGCCTATTCTTTTTTGTTTTCTTGATGTTATTCTGTTCTATTTTGTTTTATTATTCTCTTTTTTGTTTTCTTGATGTTCTCTTTTTTGTTTTCTTGATGTTCTCTTTTTTGTTTTCTTGATGTTATTTTGTTATTTGTTTTATTATTCTCTTTTTTGTTTTCTTGATGTTCTCTTTTTGTTTTCTTGATGTTATACCGGTGTTAGTGGTTTTGTTTTGATGTTGTTGGTAGCACAGAATGGACGGACTGGATGTTGTTGTCGGTCCCAGTGCGTTTCATCTTCACCGTCTTCGGGGCTAAGGCTTATTCTCTTGGTTAGGTTTGAGGTCGCCGCGCGTCCTGCGTGACGAACCTCGGGGGTGCCCGCTCCCTAATCCAGTTCGGACTCCCGCTGCTGGAACGGTCAACAGCCATGGACGTCTGCCCCCACGATGGCCAGCGCGCTTTACATCGCGTCCGACCATCACAGAGTCCATCCTCTGCTTACAGTATTACACTGTTTATTCCTTGTTAGCGAGTTCGGGCAAGAAGGATTTGGTGTTGCTGCCGGTCCCGGTGCTTCGTTCTTCACCAACTTTGGGGCTAAAACTATTCTCTGGGTTAGGTTTGAAGTGCCGACTGGCGGAGACGACACTTCGGAGTTGTCCGCTCCCTTGGCCAGATCTGTACGTCGGCGACCGAGACTACCAACGGACACTGCTATCTGTCCCCATGGTGACCAGACAAACACGTCCGATCACCTCAGAGTCTCGTTCCGAACTGACCAATGATCAGTACGTGATATTTTAGTTCGAAACACTGAGCGCCCCTGGTATTGGCGGAAATCGGTTGAGCAGATTTAAACAAACCAATGAAAACCCAGATGATAAACAGGTTGCCGTTCGACAGAAATACAGGGTTGGCGACAGTAACTCATACAATGCCCTGAGTTTTTTCATTTATTGAATTGCATTCGATTTATTAATAATTGTATTTTGTTTGCATAAAATGTCTGATACGGACATAGCTGATGAAGTTGTCGATATTAGCGATACTACGCCCAAAAAGAGGACAGTTCTTAGTGCGGTCCTGTAACGATCACGTGCAATATGCGTGAATATGTTTGGGTTTAGTTTCTTTCTTCAGTAAATGGACTATACAAACCAAATTAATTTTCGATCCAATTAAACTGCACAGCAACGCGCGAAGAGCGAAATGAAATTTAACACGTTGAGCACGTACACAAGAAGAAAGAGAAAATGCAAACGAATATGATATACATCGACTCAGACATCATCGCTCAGTAGAAACCAATTGAGTGACACTGAATTTAAGTAATCGGGCAAGAATACGAACAAAAAAATAGACAAATAAACAAATTTTTACTTTGCTTACACATTTCCAATAGGTTTTCAGAAATTCAAACAATGATCACAAACGAATTTATTGAAATTTGGACAGAACAACATCTGTCGAGTCAGGTAGTAATTAAAAAAGGTTGGATTCTCTAAGCTCAGCTTCAAGAATGAGAAGTGATCATTGGTGGTCAGATTTGGAGAGTATGGAAATTAGCTTTGTGGATGGCAGTTATTGAAATTATTTTTATTTTAAGCTGGGGCTATATTTTGTTAAACCAGACGTCCAACATGAAAACAGAAGAGATGCTTGCAGTATTTGAAAGAACAGTACTGAATAATTCTGAGTATTCAGATATAACTTCGAACTCAAGCAATTGTACGAGGGTTCAACTATGTGAGAGTTCCACTGACTAGATGACCGGTACTTGCGGCTAAAATGATAGAAAATCTAATACCAAGCAAAATCATGCAGGGGAGAATAAGGGGTAACAGATACTGCATATCAAAAATTGGAAAGGGGCTGCTCGAGTTGGATCCGGTTAGAGATGAAGGTTAAACGAGGTCAAGGCTCACTAACGGGCTGTAGTACCACAGATGATTTAGACTCTTGTGACTTCTTTATTTGACTATCAAATTTACTATAGTTTTTTTTTGTACTTTAGAAGCCTTGTTAATTTTAATCATGGTCAGATTATGATTTGTCATGTAATGTTGTAAAAAATGAAAATTTTTGGCAGATTAAACCTGTAATTTAATTAAAATTGTGGTTTGTGTTAGAGTGCCATAGTAGCGAGTAGAAATAAAATCAATTTAAAATTAATGTCACGGTTCATGGGGACAATAACATTACCAAATGATGATACAGAGTAGAGCGAAACCAGTTTTTTACACACATAATTGAATTATTTTTAGTTAAAATGTACATTAAATTAATGCAGCGTTAATAAAATCTTCTCATTCATTAATAAAACATAGAGTACATTGTAACGAGCCGTTTTATTAATAGCTAGTATATTTATCATCAGATAATAGCTTCATCGTCCATTAAGCTTGTTTTTATATGAAACATGTCGGAAAATAGGAATAACAAAGACTGAACATCTGCCAGTGAAAGTTTTGATTTGTAAAATGGGCCGTTTGAGAGAATAATTCCGGAAATAGTGGAGACAGTTAAGAGACTCGTTCAGCTTTCGATATTAAGAGCAAAATATATTTTCCGTCGTTTATTCTTTCATAAATGCATTTATTTCTATAAAAAACTAATAAACTATCTAAATGAGAAGGAATATTTGAAAATCAACACTGATACAGATTAGAGGTACTGATTAATTATGATGTTGAAATAAACTAGATCAAAGACCTTAAATATTTAGAAGCTGACGGACAAAAAGTGTCAACGTGAAACAGAAAATAAGCAAATATTACACATCTCTAACTTTTTGTAGAGAGGCATATATAGTTATATAAAAAAGTATATATATAGTTATATATAAAAATATATATAAAAAAAATATATATAGTTATATATAAAATTACCTGTTATATGACACCATCGTAAAGAGGATGAAGAAATCATCTTGCAAACCTTTAATTATTTTCAGTGAATAACTGCATTAAACGGAAATGCCTACAAACTGAACATAATTATGGCGTGGATATTTCGTTTTGCGGTTATGGTTGGTGGTTCACCAGGAATAACACAGGATTTTCGCCTCTATTTTTTTGAATATGTCGAGCAATGATACAGCATCAAAGCCTCTACCCTTATTCTCAGCTATGGGTTCATAAAAGCCCCAACGACTCTTATTTTGAATTTTCCCTAGTTTGCATAAATATTTAGAAATGTTACTCCGAGTTTCTGTCTAAGCTCTAAGTGTATGACAAGGATTTTCTTCTAGTAGTGCTTCCATTTCTTCAGCCTCAAATGTTTTTGTTATTACAAAATTATTTTGGAATTACTGGAACCACTTCCTTAAAAGTACTGTACCAAATAGCATTATCTCATATAGTTTATTTTTTAAGTTCCAAAGTGAATTTCCTCATATATGTGTACAACATATGTGTGCCTCACATACGTGTACAACTGATTTTTCAGACTATATTCATAATAGGATTTGAAGCTTGGTCCACAACAATAACATTTTGCATGTGTGTTGAATTTACTGTGTGACGAAAATATTTACAATGCAAAATTATCACACAAAGTCAATAAATATTTGTGTTGTGTGCTATGTACGACTCAGTCCGTTTGTATGTGCAGTGGGATATGTTTTATTAGGTTATTTCCACAAGCATCAAAATCGGTGTTTATACTTATTTTTTTATTTTCTGTAGTTTATAAGTTTCTGTTTTGGTACAAATGTTTCATCCAATAACGTCTTTTCTGGCGACTTTTTTTCTTTTTTCTTGATTATATTAGTCATTATCATAAATGCAGCATATTTCTTCTTTAACATAATAATATGCTGGGATATGCTTTGATTACAATCGGTTACTCAATAAATAATAAATTACTAAATAATAAATTTCAATGTAGCCATATCACGTACAGTAGCCACACCTTTTAATTATTTGTTACTTTCTCTTTCTACCCCACTATAACACACACAGTAATAAAATTTTGCGTGTGTGTTGAATGTATTGGAACAATTTGTTTGAGTTATCTGATGGACAATAAATGGTTCGTGTGTGTGCTGTGTAATATTTGTGTGTATGGCTTTGTGTGTTAGAGCGTCTACATTGCCGCGCAGGCACACCACATACAACACATACAGCCGGGATAACGAAAATTTGCATTGAAGTGGACCCAGCTTTATATGTTGTATCTCGTTTTGAAACTAAAATATGGCTCTTTAAAATAACTATGCGAAGAAATAACCTGCAACGTTAGGGCCAATAATAAAACACAGGATCTAATATATCGCTATTTAAAAAAGGGACAGGAATAATAACTTCCAACCCATACTCTTATTATCCCGAGCTTAAATCGTTTTTTTATGATAATCACAAACAGCTTAACGTCAGTCTAGCAGGATCGCAAAAATCGGATCGAAAAAAAAATACTGTACATTTCTCCCTCACGCTGAGAACCCTGATAGAAAAAGCAAGCATTTTTGTCTTTATTGACTATCAGAAAATTAAAAAAAAAACATGGACAACTGCAGAACTGGACTACAGGCAGAATATTTATACATAAAAAAATTGGCGCTCCGTTTGCATAAAAAAAAGGTTACGCCGAAACTTTTCACGTTGACTGAGAACGATTAGACTGACAGTTACAACTGAGAACGATTGCGGCATTTCACATCAGGCGTTTCGGTACACTGTGACTTCTTCGGATGGTTGACAAAGAATACATTCTTTGAGACACATAAGAAGAAGCATTCTTTGTCAACCATCTAATAGGTTTACATAGGCTCTCTCTACACCTTGGCTAAGCAGTGCATCGATTATCGCATGCTTTCAGATGGAATCAAATGCTTTTTCGTAGTCGATAAAAGCCAAGCACAGTGGCATGGTGTATTCATTGTGCCTTTCTATGACCTGCTGTACAACCTGGATGTGATCCATTGTACTGAATCCACTTCTGAATCCTGCTTGTTCTCTTGGTTGTGCGTCATTCAGTTTTTTTAATATTCTTTTAGAAATTATCTTAGTGAAAACTTTGTACATCATTGATAGGAGGCTTATTGGACGGTAGTTCTTTAAATCTTCCTGTGCTCCTTTTTTATGTAAAAGGATCACTTCTGCATTTTTCCATAAGTCAGGTACTTTTTGTTCTTTGAGGCATTTTGAGTATAATTTTGCCAGTGTTTTATGTAACGTCCGACCACCAGCTTTTAGCATTTCGACAGTTACACTATCCTTTCCTGGAGCCTTGCCGTTCTTCATCAATTCTATAGCATTTGTTACTTCCTCCACTAGGATATCTGGCATTATATATTGTTCTTCCGTGGGTATTGCTGTCCCTGACTGGCTCTGATCTTCATATAACTGGGAATAAAACCTTCTGACAATCTCTAACATTTCGGTACGCGCCCTGCACACTGTGCCATCCTCACTCTTTAAAGCATATATTTGCGTTCTTTTGTTTCTCAGCTTCTCTTTAGCTTTGTTAATTCCTTTGTTTTCTTCCAGGGTTTTTTGCACTAGCTGCATATTGAATCGGCGCGCGTCCTCTCTGATACGTTTTCTTATAGTTTTGCAGAGCTCAGTGTACTCGACCCTGCCAAAAGGACTACCTGCATTTTTCATTGCTCCCCGTTTCTTCATTAAATCAATGGTCTCACTGGAGATTTTTGTTTGTTTGAGACATTTTTCTTCTGGTGCTATTGAAGCAGCCGTTTGAAGTACATTGTTGGCGATTTCTTCATATTGAACTGATATTTCCACCTCCTCTGGATTTTGTAACGCAGCAAACCGGTTTGACAAAGCAATCTCAAAATCGCTTCCTCTCTCCAGCAGTTTTCCAGAATCCACCTTGCCCTTCTTTGATCTTACCATTCTTTCGCGCTCTTTTCGACAGTCAATCTGAACCCTTGCTCGTACCATTCGGTGGTCACTTCCAACATTAAAATTGTTAAGGACAGTACAATTGGTAAATATTGTTTTATCGTTGGTCATGATGTAGTCAATTTCGCTTGTGAGCCCAGATGGACTTTTCCATGTCCATTTTCTGCTGATATTTTTCTTATAGAATGAATTCATAATATATATTTCTTGTCCTTCAGCAAATTCAACTAATCTGTCACCTCTATTGTCTGGCTCACCAGTTCCATATGGGCCAGTTGCATTTTCGTCTGTTCTTGTTGTTCCAATTCTGGCATTAAAATCACCCATCAGGATTTTGTACCTACATTTCTCCTTGTATAAGAGCTGGGCCACATCATCATAAAATTCCTCAATTTCCTCATCTTTATGGCTTATAGTTGGTGCATAAGCTTGGACGATTTGAAGCCTAAACTTTTTATTCAGCTGAATGACGCATTGGGCTAATCGGTCGGATGTACTTTCAAATTTTACCACACTGTCCTTCAGCTTTCGATTGATGAGGATTCCAATTCCGCCACATCGGCCATTTCCGTACCTCGAGTGTAGAGAGTACGTGTCCATTTGGTTCCAGTTTGATTAACTCTTCACCCTTTCTTCGTGTTTCACAGAGCCCAATAATATCCCAATGTATGTTGTCAAGTTCGATTAACAGTTCTTGCAATCGGGCCTCTGTTTTCATAGTCCGTATATTTAACGTTGCAATCCCGCTGCCGCTGCCGTAGGTAGTTGCCCCTTGGCCTCCGGGGAATGAGGGGCGTGTTTGAGGTTGTACTGTCATATTTCAACATATTGAAATACCATGTTGAAGGTATGGACCGTAATTTGCCACGCTGGTCCAATGCGGGTTGGCAGATTTTGGATCATGTTAGTCTGAGGCCTCCGCCTTGACCTGTCCGCCAGGGGTAACCCTATATATATATATATATATATATATATATATATATATATATATATATATATATATATATATATATATATATATATATATATATATATATATATATATATAGGCCAAATCGACGTAAAGCAGCATTTAAATGCAGCTCACGCCATCTGGTGCTTTACAACAGTACTACTGTGTGAAACCATTCATGGCCCGTCCCATCATATAATCTTGGTGCTCAATTAACATCACCGTTTCTTAGAATAATTTGTCCAGGAAATTTTTCTCTCAATAAATCAATTGTTTCATTAGCAGAGTAGCGCCATCTTGATGGATCCACATATCCTCCAGATCAATATTATTTAATTCAGCCCACACACATTTAGTTATCATATCTACACCATTCACAGTTACAGCACCTCCAACAGCATTCTGAAAGAAATACAGCCCAATTACACATCCTGACCATAATGCACACCAAACAGTGACTCATTTAGGGTGTAAAGGTTTCTCGTGAATCAATCGTCAATTTTCCTCACCCCAAATGTGGCAATTTTGTTTAATAACATAACCATTAATTTCAAAATGTGTTTCATTCGAAAAGATGATTTTTTGAGAAAAATCATCTGTTTGTCAATACAAATGCACGACGTTTTGAATGATCCAGTGGCTTTAGTTCCTGTGTTATTTGAATGCCTTCAGAGCTATATCATTTCGTAATATACGCCATGTTGTGGATTTAGTGAGTCCAAATTGTTGTGAATGTCGACTAATGGAAATTTCTGGATCTTCGGTAACACTTTCATGTACCAAATCAATATGCTCTTGTGAACGACCACTACAACTATATACTGCTCTGCTTTTATCTTGCACCGAATCAGTTTCTTGAAATTTTTGAACAATTCTATTGACAATGCTTTCAAATGGACAATTGTGCAAATTGTAAATGTCACGTAATTTTCTAAAAATATTTTTCACTGAACGCCCATTTTCATAAAATAATTCAACAATTTTAACGCGTTGTTGTATTGTGCATGACTCCATTTCTATAAATGTCATATATTACACTTGTAAAATGAGACTAAATCTAAGCAAATTCGCTGCGCCATCTGTGTTTTATTCAATAAATAAAAAAACCGCTCAATTTAAAAAATCTATTATATATTATAGCATACACACCAACGGTAGAAACCAAATCATATAATTTTTTCTGGTTTGTAAATCACACAAACATAGAATGAAAAGTTAGATATGAACGTGATTTCTGAAAAGTAGCCGGTTTTCTCGTAACGCCTGATGAATTTCAAGCCGATATAACATTTAGTTTTTTATGAGTCGTCAAAAGCAGATAAGAATCATGGAAAAAAATTAATTTCGTATGTTGAATAACATTATTTTTTGTGTGAAAAAACTATAGCGCAAACTGCAGAAAAGTTGAAAAAGTTGTAAGGGGACTCAGATCCTTCATATTTCAAGGATCGCAAATGGTTTCAATGCAATCGCGATGCATTTGTCCGCCGTTGTAATAGTGAAATGGATCAATTTGCGCTTCATCCACTGATGCCGCATCCACCCAATTCTCTGGACTTATCCCCATTCCATTTCTTTCCCCTTCCAAACATTATTGATTAAATTTTATTTTCCAAAACAAAGTTGGTTAAATTACTAGATCTTCAACTTACTATATTTAACTGAGGTAGCCGATACTTGATGGAAATTCATTTTAAATAAAAAACCAAGATTAATATCTAAATTTCCACTATATTTAAAACTTGTACGTATGACAATTGTATCGACACACAGTGTCTTTTTCAAATGACTGTTTCATACGTACAAGTTTTAAATATAGTGGAAATTTAGATATTAATCTTGGTTTTTTATTTTCAACTTACTTCTTGGCCTCTATCTTTCATCATCTGTCATCAGACTTTTTTTCACTCCGTACAGTTATTTTAAAACGCCATTTTTCAGCTTCAAAACGAAGTATATGAGAATAGTTTGAAAAGTGTCCAGCCTAAACAGAACCAAGGATTTTTTTTAAATCGGTTTAATTTCTGCACATAGTCTCCTTGTAATTTTACAGACTTTTCCCAGCGATGCTCCTTTCTCTTTAAATCATCCAAATAGTGGTTGACATTTTGTTTTGCACAATAGTCCTTTAGGAATGTGATGGCCTCTTCATTCGATGAAAATCTCTGCCCTCCGAGTGAAACTTCGTCGTCGAAACTTTTTTTTTGCATATTTTGTAGAGTTCGGCTTGGAAGACATAGGGAAGTTGAGAGCTAAATGGAGCTAAAAACGAGATAACGTTGAAAAGTACAACGATTTTCTATTCAACACCTCACGTGCATAATTCAACACTTCAGAAAGTCATTCTACAGAAAGACAATACCCATTCTCCCATGAGCCCAACAAGCAGGAACTACCAACCAAATCAAAAATTAACAAAATTTAAAACTTAATTTTAAACTAAATTTAATTTTTATTACTGTTGTTTACATTTCAGTCAGTTAGCGTAATATTAATGGAATTTTTTTAGTGACCATATATTTTTATTAATGATGTGTTAAATAACTTCATAATTACAATAAATTTACAATCGCATCACCCGTTCCTTGAACCATAATAACATTCCCCAAATCCGACCAATATGGATAATTGAAACAAATACAGTTGCCAAATGATCGTAGGTCGAAATTCAAATTTATTTCTATAATTACGTCATTAAGTGTAACACGAAAATCCCCTGTCATTATTGTCAACTCGACATACTTTTATTAACGTTTTTTTCTGTTGTTGTCGGTGGAAAAAAAAACTGTTTTGGCGACCGTTAGGTATTTTGCATCGGATTCTGAAATTAACTAACTAAACGCCTATTAGTGTGCGTTTGGGATTTATGTAGGATGAACGGTATATCTAGTGCATTTATTAAGTTTTCGAGCTAACATTATAACGAGGTTACTCCGAAAATAAAAAAAAAGTACCAAAAAGGCGTAATCTGGTTGTTCTTGCCAGTATTTTTTATATGAGTCTTGTAGACAATATTTTATTTTCCAAAACAAGGTTGGTTAAATTATTAGGTCTTCAACTTAATTCTTGGCCTCTGTCTTTCATCGTCTGTCATCGTACCTTTTTCCCGTTGTATAGTTATTTTAAAACGCTTTCTTTCAGCTTCAAAATGAAGTATATAAGGGTAGTCTGAAAAGTTTCCAGCCAAATACAGAAACAAAAATTTTTTTGTCCAATGCAGTTTTATTTCTCAATGTAGTCTCCTTGTAATTTTATACACTTTTCTCAGTAATGCTTCCAACTCTTTAATTAATTCGTAATAGTAGTTCACATCTTATTCTGCAAAATAGTCGTTTACGAATGTGATGGCCTCCTTATTCGATAAAAATCTCTATCCTTCGAGTAAAACTTTGAACATAAGAAAAAGAAAAAAGTCGTTGCGGGCCAGATCTGGTGAATATTAATTTTGATGTTCCTGTACTAGGCTAATTAAAAAGTTCGCGGAGCGGAAATGATAAAACAAGTTTATAATTCAATTCTTCTATTGGAACCTTTGGTGTGATGCACTAAACTTGAAGAGATTTACCACTATACACCAAAACACTTTTTTGAACTGCTGGACGCACGTTTCGCTAATCATGCTAGCATCATCAGGAGATAATATAAACTAATTCTAAAACTAAACTATGTTCTATTTATATGAAAACCATACCTAATGAAGCGTGTAAAAATAATGAACCGTGAAGTGTACAAAGCCTTACATTAATAATTGAAAAAGTTGACTGAAAGGAAACTGTCCTTTATCTCGGTTCATGATTTTCTTACATTTTTCTATTTCAATGCTTTTATATGCATCCAAAGCCCTATTATTATTAACACTTTTAATTAGTCTTAAATTACTAATATCTATACTGTGGTCATGTTCGATTGCATGTTGGGCAACAGAAGATTTTTCATTTCTCCCATATCTAATGTGGGCAATATGTTCTTTATATCTTGTCAATATGGATCTTTTTGTTTGCCCAATATACCTTCGATCACAGTCTTGACAACTAATTTAGTAAATCCCCGACTTTTCATGCTGCTCTACTTTATCCTTTGGATTACCCAGAACTTCTCTTAATTTATTAATTGGTTTGTACACAACCTTAATGTCCACTTTTTTCAAAATTTTGTCTAGTCCTCTTGTCAACTGGGCATCAAATGGTATTACCATGAATTTCTTTGTATTCTGATCCTTTTGAAAAGTCGAAGATTCTTTCAATAATTTTCTGAACTTATGTTTTCTAATTAGTTTATCTACAATGTTCTTATTATAACCATTCACTTCAGATACCTCCCTAATTAATTTTAATTCTTTATTATAATTATCTTTATTTAAAGGAAAATTAATTAATCTATTTACCATAAAATTTAAACTAGCCATCTTATTTTGAAAGCTATGATTTGAATCGTTTGAACGCTTCATTGTTGTTTCCGAGTGTTCCGATTCCACATACCTTGAAATACCTAAGGGAGTTACTCGAGTTAAACGGTTTGAATAACAAAATTGTTTCTGAGTACATCTCCTTAACAAGATTATGTATGAAGCAAAATTGTTTTCAGCTAATTAATAGGTTTTATGAACAACAACAGGAACGGCAATGGGCAATCCTCTGTCACCGTTCTTAGCCAACTTATTTATGAGTAAATTTGAAACCGAGGCAAAAGATGAATTCAGTTACTTTCCCAAGGTATGGCTAAGATATGTGGATGACATTTTTGCCATTTTCGAATCGAAAAATGAAAATTTAGTTGATTTTATTAAGAACTTAAATAGTAAATCCGAAAATATAATATTCACGCATGAACTCGAAAACAACGATAGTTTACCATTTCTGGATGTTAGATTTCTGGATGTTAGATGTTAGAGGTTAGATTTTGATATTTTCAGAAAAACCACCACCACTTCGAGATATATTCCTAACGATTCAAATCATAGCTTTCAAAATAAGATGGCTAGTTTAAATTTTATGGTAAATAGATTAATTAATTTTCCTTTAAATAAAGATAATTATAATAAATAATGAAAATTAATTAGGGAGGTATCTAAAGTGAATGATTATAATAAGAACATTATAGATAAACTAATTAGAAAACATAAGTTCAGAAAATGATTGAAAGAATCTTCCGACTTTTCAAAAGGATCAGAACATAAAGAAATTCATGGTAATACCATTTGATGCCCAGGTGACAAGAGGACTAGACAAAATTTTGAAAAAAGTGGACATTGAGATAACATCTTCAATAGATGAAAAACGCTTGCCACGTAGGAGTTTTTTGAGGTTTGGGAACAAATGAAAGTCAGAGGGGGTAGATCTGGTGAATATGGTGGATGCTCCAACAATTCGTAGTGTAACTCCTTCAATTTGGCCATTACAAGAACACCTCTGTAAGCCGGTGCATTATCTTGATGAAAAATTGTTCTTTTCTGCGCTAAACTAGGCCGTTTCTCAGGAATTTTTACATCCAATTGATCCGAAGGTTTGAGTAATACTGTCCTGGTATTGCTTTACCGGTTTGAAGATTAATCACTTAATAAAATGCGTTTTGCATCCTAAAAAATTGATGCCTTTTTGACCTTTTTGGTCTGAAGAGCTGAACAACCGGGTTCAGTGCACTCTGGGGTTTGTTGTTGCAGTTCAGAATCATAGAGGTAAAGCCAAGTCTCATCCATAGTTACAAAACGACGTTTAGAATCTATTTCGAAAAATATCCAGTTACTAGTCGTTTTTAATTAGAATTTAACAAATATAGCACACATCTTGCACATAGCTGTCTCAAACCCAATTCCTTTTTTAAAATATAAAACTCCCATTCAGTTGAGATGTCCATGTCCTTAGCAATTTCATTCAAAGTGTATAGAATTATACATATCATGTATAGAATTATTTATTTGTTCAGTAGTCGCACTAATTGGACGTCCAGAACGAGGATCATCAACTAGGCTTGTACGACCACCTTGAAACTCACCTGCCCTCTTACAAACCATTGGTTTTGAAACAGCAGACTCCCCTACTACATTTACCATTAATTATGAATTTTCATTACCTTTGTAAATTAGTTTTTCATGTTAAAAAAATGACACTGATACATTTACTTTAAACAGTTGTTTTTGTACGAATTATTTGCCAGATCGACTTTAAACTTCAGATATGTTCATATGAAGGATGAAACTTCAAAAAGTGGTAAATTTTATAGTTTTCTTAATGCTCTATAGATGTCGCTCCACGAACTTTTCAATTAGCCTTTTATTCTGTCTGAGATCCGTCTGTTTGTTCTTCTTTTGTGTGTTCTGTTGCAGTTGGAAAAAACCGAAAACAACAGAGCCACCCTGATATAATATCAACTAAAAAACTGAATAGATGCATTATATATACGTTCATCCCAGGCGCACTAATAGTCATTTAGTTAATGAATTTCAGAATATGATGCAAAATACCTAACGGTTGCCAAAACATTGTTTTTTTCACCGAAACAACAGAAAAAAGAATGTCGAGTTGACAATATTGACAGGGGATTTTCGTGTTACACTTAATGACGTAATTATAAAAATAAATTTGAATTTCGATACACGATCATTTGCCAATTGTATTTGTTTTAATTATGCGTGTTGGTCCGATTCGGGGAATATTATTATGGTTCAAGGAACGGGTTCTGTTGCAGTTGGAATAAAATATGCTATATAGCTCATGATTTTTCAGTCTGAAAAATCTGTTTTTTGTCCAGTCCTTGGGGGTTTTTAGGATGTTTGCGACAATTTTTGTGCGGCTTGTAGATTGTTCTGATCTTATATTTTCTTAGTATTCTGCCTATCCTACCAGTGATTCCTTCTACATTTGGTAGCAAGATCTTTGGTGTATTTGGTTCTTGATCCTCTATTGTTCTTCGTGTTTGGGTTTCCTGACGGTGAATGGCCTTACTGATGCAATTTTCTGAATATCCATTTTGTCTAAGACCTGTGGAAATATTTAGTAGTTCCTCACTTCGTGTATCTGGTAGTGTCAGTTGGAAGGATCTGGAAATCAAGGTGTTGACAAATTTTTGACATTGACACATTTTACAAATTTGTTACCTACGATATAGTTGGTAAGTTTTTAAATATAACTTAATATTGTTTATAAAAATTATATATAATGTAGAATTGTTCTGGGGATGGTCTTATAAATAAACCGAAACGTTAATAAAATAATAAAAAATACTAATTTATTAATAATTAACCGAAAATCCCAAAAAACAAACATACTCTAAACAAATGATTAGCACTCAAATTTTCACAACCAAATTTGCAATAAAAGAATATATTACGAAACACGAACAAAAAAGTCAATATTGAAGTAGATTTTTATCACAAATTAAATTGAAAACCAAACTAACACGATTACTTTTGCGTTTAGCCTACTTGATGTGGTAATATGAAAACAATAGCTTAATTTATCGAAAGGTTAACAAAATACGTGCATTCCAAATATTACACTGATTGGCATACTCATTCACGTTTATTTTTGTAGCTGCAGGCATTATTTGAAGTGAAAAAATCCGGAGCTATCTCATTATAGACACTTTCGAGTTGTCAATCAACATTTTCAATGTTTGCTGAGCAACTAAAAATATACAAGTGTTTGTTTTATTTATATTTCAATGCAAATTAATATTAAATGTGACAATTCTTTTGTACGTTTGTTTAATATTATTCCTTCTGTATATTTTTATTATTATTAGGTGTCTATAGACACAGTTGGATCTTCCACACCTCTCTCATCCTCTCTCCGTGGATCCTCTTTCTCTCTTCCGTCAACCTTGTCCCGGATCTTCTTGAAACTTCGCTCTCTGATGCGACGTTCCACATATGTATTTTGTTTCTATACTTGCTTCTGTCCTCAATGTCTGACGGGCCCATTTGTGCCCTTCCGAGATAGGCTCAGACTTGTGCGATCCATGGTACGGTTGACTTGACTCCTTGTATGTATGGAAGAATTCTATTGGTGAGTCTTGTCGGTGGGAGTCTACTGATATGTCCATAGAATTTCAGCCTTCTTTTTCTATGTCCGCCGCTACGTTGTACATTCTCTCTATGGTTTTCCTGGAATATAGTCTGTATCCTTCCTCTGTCAGTTTTGGACCAAGAATTGTCCTCATAATTTTGCGTTCTTCTTTTAGTATGTTTTCTATGCTGCTTTTTGTGTGGAGTGTAAGTGTCTCGTTTGCATATAGTACCTCTGGTTTGATTACTGCGTTGTAGTGTCTTATTTTTTGTGTGCGGATATGCATTTCTTATTGTAGATATCGTGTGTCTTGCCGTATGCTCTATTCATCTTCTGCAATCGAGTCTTCTGTGCTATCTTCTCTCATCCTGTGGGTTCGAGGATCTCGCAAAGGTATTTGAAATGTGTGACCCTTTTTATCTTGCCGTATTTGGTGTTCAAATCAACCAAATTAGTAACCAACAATATTTTGTTTTGCTCTTATTCAACAATAATTTTGACAATAAATATATACAGGTAGAAACCGTTGATAATTCTGATGTAAAAACACTTTACCATAATGACGGCACAAACATGGCGGCCAATCGTAGCGCGTTAGTAGGCACGTAATTTTTTTTAATTTTATAACTTTTAATTAATTAATAATTAGTTGTAAAAAACATTTTTAAAGTTTTTCGCATCGATTATCAATATTATTTATGATAAAGTTTTAAAATACAGTAAAAAATCGATATTTATTTTTTATTCAAAAAAACCAATTAATCATGTGTTCCACAATGTAGAGTAAAACATTTAAAACGTGTGGTCATGCGAATTAGTGCTAGTAATTTAACTTTGACATTAAACGACATTATTATTATTCACGTATGGACCCTGGTGGACAACGCGAAGTACAGTTAGAGGCGTTTGTTGTTGTTAGTCTTCTTTTGCGCCCATACTAATTTCATTCTTTCGCTATGAGCTTTTTTCCTTTCGTCAGACCAAGTTGTTCCGGTCTTCCTACATTTTTTCTCCCTGGCCAACCTTCTCAACGTTAACCTTGTGTCTGAAATAGCCTCTATCCTGAATTTCATTTTGTGTAATATTTGTTGATCTTAGGTCCTCTTTAATTGCAGCAATCCATTTAATTATTTCTACTTTAGCTCTACTCTTATTTTCATAAAATTCGACTATTTGTCTAGTTAGCCTACTTGGATTCATCCGTTTTACGTTTCCGTAAAACTTAAGTTTTTTTTTCTCATATCTCTATGTACATCTGTGTATTGTTTGATTTCTTGGTTTTCGCGAAGTTTCTGCAGCATATAGACATTCTGGCTTAATAACTGTGTTGTAATGTCTCAGTTTTGTGTTTTTAGATATGCATTTTTTGTTGTAAATATTTGGTGTAAGTCTCAATGCCGTTTCCATTTTTTAACATCTACCCTTATTGGCCTCTTTTTCCAACTCATTTTCCATGATTAATTTCACCCAAATATTTGAACTGAGACACTCGTCTGATGTTACCATACTTTGTTTTTAGAAATGGTGTTCTTAGTCTGGTGCAAGTCATGTATTGAGTCTTTTCAAAGGAAATTTGGAGTCCTACCTTTTCTGCTGTTTCTTTTAGGACTTCAATCTGTTTTTGTGCCGTTAATATATCTTGAGCCAAAATTCCTAGATCATCTGCAAACGACTTTTTTTCACGTCACTCCTGTATTACTTTTTCTAGAACACAATTAAATAAGAGTGGCGAGAGTCCATCCCCTTGTGTTACTCCAGTTTTATTTTCGAAGGACTCCGAGATGTCACCCATAAATTTAACTTTTGACCTTGTGTTAGTAAATGTTGCTTTAATAATTGCCAGCGTTTTCAGATCTAGTCCTTGTTCTTTCAAGATTTGGAATAAAGATTCACGGTCAATAGAATGATATGCTTTTTTGAAATCCACAAATGTACAGACGAGATTTTTATTGTACAGTTTTTGATGTCTTAGGATCAACTTTAGATTCGGGATCTGTTCAGGGCAGGATCTGCCCGGTCGAAAACCCAGTAGACATTGAGATAGAATCTTGTTACAAACTGGGAGAAGAGATATCCCTCTGTAGTTGTTTACAGCCGTTCTATCTTCTTTCTTGTGTAGTGGATGGATTAGAACATCTTTACAATCTTCCGGAATTCGTTTGGTTCGCTAAACTTCTTCTAGAATTTTGGTTATTTTCTTGATTGTACCTGGACCAGCGGATTTCAAAAGCTCAGTAGTGATTCCATCTTCACCAGAAGCTTTGTTATTTTAAAGTCGCTTGATTTGCCTAATTATTTCATCTTCATTCAACGACATTAATGTGAAAGTTTTCATTGTTTTTTTGTAACAGAACAAACCAAATTAATACTGAAACATATGGAATTAATGACTAAAAATATTACATTTTATATTCAATTAATACCTTAAGAGGATAATGAAATATGAAAGTGAATGTGAATTATATCGATCGATATAAACAAAACGTTGATACGTAGTCATTGTTAAAATGTAAAGAATCGTAGAACCTTATTCACAAAATTATTCCTCTCGTATTTCTTCTCAATCATTCTCTCCCAAACTGTTCAAAGTAATGTCGTGATTTACACTGTATATTATTTGTTTTTTTTAAAGGCTTGGATTGATACAATTCAGCTGTAATTCAAGACTGAATTAAGAAAGTTGGGAAAAGTGTGTCATCATTATTATCTGTATCAGCATCGTCAAAAATTTGAAATGGACGTGAACATGTATCTTTATTATCACGAATGAAGTTATGTGATTTATAGTGCCTTATAAAGAGCGTCGATAATATAGTAACAAAACAAAATCACACCAACTCCAGTTCGCAAAAGAATACAAAATATCGTGAATTCTAGACATGACGGTAATGTTTTCATCCTTCACAAGACTGACAATACAATACCTAGAATGATGAAACATAATCACTTAAAATATTTTTTTAATTCTAATTTTTAATCACGTTATACGTAACGGACATCGGGCCCAAGTTCAATAACATTAACTGACACATCCAAAACGTGTAACAGAACAACCAGCATATGTTTTTCACGCCTTAAACAATAGTTTCAAATATAAAAATAATTGTACATGTGTACAAACAGCCTGCCAGTAAGTGGGTAATATTTTAGTATCGGAATTAACGCAAGTTTTTTTGTAACCTTCAAATAAATTGTCAAATTATCAGCAGACCGTTGAGCCAAATTTAACTTATCGGCGAATATATTGGCGTTAATGTTGACGTTGTTTTTTCTAAATAATATATCTTATGTTTTTCTCTAATAAGTACATTTTACAACCCTTATCCTAAACATTCAAGGTTTTATTTTAATAGTGAAGTATTTTATACGAGGAGCAATGCTTCTATTTCAATTTGGTATGTAACAAATTCAAAGATTTCTTTAAAATTTTATATATATATATATATATATATATATATATATATATATATATATATATATATATATATATATATATATATATATATATAACCAGGACCCCGGTTAGGTTATTCCCGGACTAATAGTCTAATGTATTCTTCCATCCGCGAAACATTACGAACTAACATTATACACCTCTACGGGAAGGATATTTTCAAAACTACCAAAACATATGAAAGCTTAAGCAACAAGAGATGCATTTTGCTATGCAATCTCATGTTCCTCATCAGCTGTCGCAACGAAAACCTGCGACCAATTTTCACGAAACTGTCATACCACACAACAACAAAAAGAACAGAAGCTATCCTGAACAAAGCCAGCACGCACCTATTAAAAGAACAAATTAGACAGACTAGGAAACAAGTAAGCGAGACAGAACAACAACTCTTCAATCTCCATCTATCTTTAAGTCAACAAATCCACTACCTACTTTGGAATAAAACAGATCGTTTAACACATTGGCGTGCTGAATCAAGCAAAAAAACCACATTCATAAGTAATCTAAGTAAAGGCTTCAACTATGCAATCGCACCAAAATTAATTCCAACAGAAGAAATAATTGCAAATGTCGAAACAAGCTTATCATATTTAGATAAAAATACGGCCTAACTAATTAGACAGGATGTTTCCAGTAGTCTAAGACATTCCAAAGCACCCGCAGTAAATCTAACCCGTGCAGGACATCAAGCCATCAAGAAACTAAACAAAGCAAAGGAAATAACCATAGTACCTGCCGACAAACGAAACGCCACCGTAGTCATAGCTACTGAAGAATACAAAAAAAAATCAAAGAACTTCTACACGACCCCAGTTATAAAAAAGTTACCCCACCCGTATCTGGAAAAAACGACTAAAGCCAAAATCAAAGAATCTCCAATCGACGACAGTACCAAGAAACAACTCATTGATCAACTCAACTCAACTCAAAGATCCACAAAGCTGGGGCTCCCCTAGGTCCAATTGTTAACGCTTTCAACTTGCCATTACAAAATCTAGAGAAATTTTTGGCTAATATATTACAACCTATAACAGAAAAGGCCGATTCGTGCATCAAAAACTCTCAGCACTTCACAGAGACTCTAGACAAACTCACAATCACCAGTAGTGGCCAATATCTTCATGATATATTTTGAAAAGATGGCACTACAGAGCGCCGACCTAAAACTTAAACTGTGGATTCGATATTTGTCATCTGGTCCTTTGGTAAAAATGAACTTGCCAAATTCCACAGTTATTTAAATCCCGTCCACCAAAAAATACAGTTCATTTTAGAAATCGAAGAAGACAAAAACTCCCCTTCGTAGATGTCCAAAAAACCAAGTCCCTAGATGGACGCTTACAACACACAGTTTACCGGAAACCAATCCACACGAACAGATACCTGAATGCAAGGTCCCATCACCATCCAGCACAACTCCAAGGGGTTGTTAACACTTTGATTTCTTCGACTATCCGACGATATCAACCGAGAAAAAGAGCTCAAAACAATCACCGATGCTCTAAAGCAGAACGGCTACTCAGCGCATAACATAAAAAAGGCTATTAACTATCAAAACAACCAACAGAAGCCAAATGAATATGAAAATAGGCCCGTAACAGTTCTGCTGTACATCAAAGGTGTCACAGACCGCATTGGACAACTGTTTCGAAGACATAATATATCAACCGCATACAAGCCACATAAAACAATAAAATCGGCCATCAGAAATCCCAAAGATCAAATCATTCTAGAAAATCCGGGTGTATACAGCATATCGTGCGGGACTTGTAACATGGCATACGTCGGACAAACCAATAGAAGAATATTAGCCCGACTCGAAGAACACAAATTGGCGGTTAGAAATAAACAAACCACATCGGCTCTATTCCAACACCATCTACAAATTGTCTACAATGTTGCTGACAAATTGCAAATATCCCGAATTATAAAATAAAAACCATACGATAAACAATAGAAATGAAAAAAATCGGACGCCTAAACAGAAGAGATGATGCCCTTAATCTGCCAGACACCTGGAAAGCAGTAATCAACCGACAGATCGAAGCTCAGCGGCTGCAGTCGGTAGAGCAACTGACTACCACTGTGACACCCCAAACAACGTCCGAGGGGGCGGGGCCAATACCAGAACCAATAAGGAGTACGCACCATCACAATCTGCGACCCAGAATAATATAAATAATATTATTAATATTATTATATAATATATTATATAATAATATAATATATATATATATATATATATATATATATATATATATATATATATATATATATATATATATATATATATATATATATATATATATATATGTTTTCTATATGTTTGGTACCTTCATATGATGTAAAGCGTTGTTCAGACAGACTCTGTACCATCGACCGGAACAAGTGATAATTAGAAGGGGCAATGTGTGGTGAATACGGCGAGTGGGGTAGAACATCTCAATTTAGTGTTTCCAAATATGTTTTGACTGGCGCCTCAATATGTGGGCGACCATAATCATGTAGGAGAGTAATTTTGTCGTGTCTGGAGTAGTAATGGGCGCGTTTTTTCTTGAGTGTTCGGCTCAATCTCATTAAATGTGTTCGGTAGAGAGCTCCAGTAATAGTTTCTCTCGGTTTGAGCAACTCATAATACACTACACCAAGCTGATCCCACCAATACACAGCATGAGTTTTTTCCATGAATATTCGGTTTGGCTGTCGATGCTGAAGCATGGCCAGGTGTCCCCATGATTTTCTCTTCTTTGGGTTATCGTACTAGATCCATTTTTCATCACCATGACTATACGATGTAAAAAACTTTTTTTAAGCCTGGCAAGCAGCATTTCACTCAGGCAAAATCGAGGTTCAACGTCTCTCGGTTTTAGTTAAAAAAAAAGCCAATTTCCTTGTTTTAAATCATTCCCAACGATTTTAAATCATGTGAAATTGCTTCTTGAGTCACTTCTGATGTAAGAGCAAGTTCTTTTTGCGTTTGGGATAAATCTTCCTGTAATAAAACTTCCAATTCCATGTTTTCGTACACATTCGGCCTTCCACTGTGTTCCTTGTCTTCCAAGTCAAAGTCACCGTTATTAAACTTTTCAAAACATTCGCGACAACTTCTCTCACTTAAAGCAACCTCACCATATGCTTCTGCAAACAATCGATGCCCCTCAGCTGCAGATTTCTTCGAATTAAATAAGTAAATCAAAAGTTCCCGCAAATGACGCTTATTCGGCACGAAACTTGACATTTTTTCAAGTTCGCACATAAAAAAATTGTAATGCTGATACGAAGTCATTAATATTTTAAGGTTATGTTGTTACCAAATGACCAAACTTACGATATTACGTTTTACATCTGACAATTTCAACATAACCTTCTGGTGGGGCCATTTTTTGTCAAATGGCGGAAACTTATTAGTACACCTTTATTATTTTGATTATCGAATACAAATGTGAATTTTCAATTACAACTTAAAGCACGCAGATAACCTAGATGCCCTAGACAATCATGGTGTAGGAACAAACGGTCAATTATTTGGACTATGTGAATAAAAATGTGTATCAAATTGTGTAGTATGGTGTTCACTAGAACAGAAAGTAGAGCGAAAATTAATTTTTCTAGACAGGAATTGATAAACATGATCTACGTTTTGAGCGTAAGTTCATAACCCTTTTTTAGCAAGTAAAATTAATGCGCAAAGATTTCTTAAAGCGGAACATTAGCATTTTTACGACTGAAAGAGCGATTCGGAAGAACTGAATGTGTCGATTGCGAAAAATATTTAGAAAGGTAGAAAAGAGCTATGAGTGAAGAAAAGGAATATTTTGTTCTTCAAGCTGTAATTAAAAATCCGCATATTTCATGCAGGCAGATAGAAAACGAGGTAGGCGTTAAAAAATCTATAGCGAACAGAATAACTAGGAAATATAAATTTCCTTCGTATCATATACAATTGGATTTCGATCGAAGGCTGGAATTTTGTAACTGGACAATAGAAAAAAATGGAGAAGAACCTAACTTTTTTAAATAAATTTTATTCATGAACGAGCCAATTTTCTCAAGCTCAAACTC
This sequence comes from Cosmopolites sordidus, assembly GCA_031761425.1. Lineage (NCBI taxonomy): Eukaryota > Metazoa > Arthropoda > Insecta > Coleoptera > Curculionidae > Cosmopolites > Cosmopolites sordidus. The sequence goes on along the minus strand of JARFXV010001706.1, from coordinate 181,481 downwards.
ATATCGCATCAACGCAAAACGCAAAATAGCCCAGAGGTCAACAATTTAAACAACTGTAAGCATTCCTAGCTTATTTTTTATACAGACGCTAGATGAGATTATGAAAAAAATGCTGACCTGACGTTTAAGTCTTTCCAGTGAGGATTTTGAAATTGCAATACAAATAATTAAAGGTCAAATGTTTTAACGGTATGTCGCGTTGCCAATTTTGCTGATATGATATATTTATTTTTTATTTCATAACAGAAAAGTGATGCAAAATAACGCGTTGTTTTGAGAATGTGCACAATATTTGCACGTTTAGCTAAACATAAATATGATGTTATTTGAAAGGTTCTGTAATTTTTTTAGTACTTAATAACAAAAAGATTATTAAAATGCTTTTCGAATGGCTAGAATATCATTTTTATTAAGTGTACATGTATTATAAATTAACGTTTAAGTACTGATTTCAAATATAATATTTAAATATATATATATATATATATATATATATATATATATATATATATATACATATATATATATATATATATATATATATATATATATATATATATATATATATATATACATATATATATATATATATATATATATATATATATATATATATATATATATATATATATATATATATATATAGATATATATATATATATATATATATATATATATATATATATATATATATATATATATATATAGTATATATATATATATATATATATATATATATATATATATAGATATATATATATATATATATATATATATATATATATATATATATGTATATATATATATATATATATATATATATATATATATATAGATATATATATATATATATATATATATATATATATATATATATATATATATATATATATATATATATATATATATATATATATATATATATATATATATAGGTAATTCTGCGGGATACGGACTGAATTACAAAGTGTTGAGTGATGAGTTTCAGAGTGACTGAATTACAGCTACGCAGTTAAACGATGAGCTTCAACAAAACGAAAAGTTATATGTATTTTTATGAACTTAGATGTGAGGAGTAGGGAGTGAGGAGGAAGTAGATGTGCTGGACAGAATCTTAAAAGCTAAGGATCTATCATGCAGGATAAAAGATGCGGTTAAATAAACCAGTAATTAGCCCGACTATGTTGTTCGCCAGCGAGACATGGACGCTTAGTAAGAGATTGCAGGATAAGAAAGCAATAAGAGAGAAAAAATATTAGGGGGAATATATGAAGGTAAAAAGATAAATCAAAGATGAGAGAGACGTATAAACTGAGAAATTTATGAAGTTTATAAGGAATCAACTATTGGGTAGGTGTAGGTAATAAAGTCGGGTAGAGAGTTGCTGGGATTGTCCTTGATCGCATGGACAACATAAGGATGGTACGAGGTAATAACATGGTAACAAGGGGAATTAGTAAGAGGGAGGGGGAGACCGAGGGGAAAGTGAAGAGAAGTAATAATAGAGCATATCGGAGGGCCAATATATATATATATATATATATATATATATATATATATATATATATATATATATATATATATATGCTAGACTAATAGTCTAGCGTATTTATCCGCAAAACACTACGAACTAACATATATATATATATATATATATATATATATATATATATATATATATATATATATATATATATATATATATATATATAGTGTCAGATTTTCTTAGACTGTGTCCAATGAGACAGCAGCAGTTGAGTGTCATTACACACCTAACCGTTGAGTTCCCCAATCTCATGTGGAACAAACAGCAACCTGCGTCTACGTCTAAATGAACGTTTTTGTTGGTTGCTTGACCGGGAAGGAGTCCCACCCATCCCTTCAACTGGATGACACATGTTTCGTCTCTCGAGGTTCAGACTCATCAGGGCGCCGACATATACCATACCATCAAGAATAGGGAGACCCTATCCACAGCCAACAACCCATGTTTTCGCCGACCTCCCGTCGGATGGCGTATATATGTAGTGTCAGATTTTCTTGGACTGCGTCCAATGAGACAGCAGTAGTTGAGTGTCATCACACACCCAACCGTTGGGTTCCACAATATCATGTGGAATACACCTCATGAGTCTGAACCTGAACAAAATTAATATTCCTCCAAGTTTTTTTTTTTAATTTCAACGCTTGAAATAACGTGAACAAACAATATTTACTGCTTTATACATTTTATGACTCTATTTTTTTATGACCACATTTTCATGTTCGTTATTCTACATTTTTATTAATGTTATGTTCGCAGTATTTTTTAAAAACTATGTTTGATATTATGTTTTCCCTTTTTTGTTATATATTATTAAACCATTTTCAATGATAAATAATTGTTTTTATTTATTATTCCGGATACATAAATATCAACCCTCGTAAAATATAGAATTGTTGGTTAAATTTATGAAAGCTATCTCCATTACACCTTGTAATTTTTATATCGTCTTTTACCATATCTACCAAAAATGGTCAAATCTTTACGTCAAACGGCGCTATTGGAAATGGTCCTTTTGTGGAAAAAATTTGTTAAAAATAGTCTTTTATGGCATGTTAAAAAAAGAACATTCTGGAGTACCTTATAATTAATTCAACCGAGAGCTGATCGGGTAAAAAAATCATTAAATATTAATACGCCTTTAAATGTTTAAAATGAAAGAAGAATATTATATGAATTTGTAATATAACGATTACATTTTATAGAAGTTGAAATAATAAAAATCGATCCTTAAAAGCAAATAAAACGTTATAATTATATTTGTCGTGATTTAAATTGAATATTGATTGGGTAAAAGACAAGAAAAATATCTAGTTCTTTGAATTTTAGATGATATATGTATATATTGAATTAAAGAAATATTGTAGCAGTATTAAATTTACAAGTCAAAATGTGAAAAACGGGACACTTTATATATACGGGTACTTGAATGCGTAGGTTAATAAAAAAGTTTCTGCAAAAGATACAAAAGAAATAAATTAATGGGTATAAATCACTTTAGAGTTTTTTTTGAAATATTTTTCTTACGCATCGATATACTTCGATATATTACTTACTATATATACAAATTGTATTTACAACAAATTACATTTATTCAAAATAATATACGATGTATATTTTTTTAAAAAGGTCCGTTTTTTAGTAAGAAGAAAAGTACTATAAATACCATTCATTTTTTTCCTTATTCTACATATTTTTATCTACTTTTCTACATAATTTCCATTTTTTGATCAAACATTTGTCATACCGCTCAACAAGTTTATGAATTTCGACGTCAAATAAATCTGTCGTCTGTGAAAGAGCCCAATCCAGGACTGCAGTTTTAACTGCTTCGTCGCCGTTGAACCATTGACCACCAAGCAACTTCTTTAAGTACCGAAACAAGTGAAAATCTCTGGGTGCAAGGTCTGGACTGTAAGGTGGATGACTGAGTTATTCCCATCCAAAAAAGACCTGATTAGTTATTGTGTCTGTGCAGAAACATGTGGTCTTGCATTGTCATGGAGCAACATCACACCGGAAGATCGTAGGCCACGTCTCTCGGCATAAAATGCACTGACAAACTTCCTTTCCGGTCCCAAAAACAGTTGCCATGATCTTTCGTGCTGAAATCGTGCGTTTCGCTTTCACTCTAGTTGGTGACGATGTGTGACGTCATTCCACTGACTGTTGCTTGGACTCCGGAGTCATGTGAGATACCCAAATCTCATCTCCTGTAACGATGTGCTCTAACAAATAATTTCCGTTCTGATTGTATCGAGTCAAAAACGATAAAGCACAGTTCAATCTATTTGTTTTGTGATCGTCAGAAAGCAGTCTTGGAATCCACCGAGAACACAATTTTCGATAAGTCAGTTTCTTCGAAACAATGGTGCACAAAACTGACCTTGAAACCTGTGAAAATTCACTTGATAGTGTAGATAGTCACTCTCGAATTTTGTTGTCCACATCACGAACCAAATCTTCAGAAATCAGAGAAGGTCGGCCAGGGTGTGGCTGATCATGCACATTAACCCGCCCGTCCTTGAACATTCTCACCTACTTTCGAACTTTATTGTTACTCATAGTAAATCTCACAAATCTGAAGGTGAATTTTCGTCCTGCACTCAAGAATCGAATTAGAGATCGTATATCACAGTCGGGCGGGCGAATCAATTTTCTTAAACATTATAAACTGCTATAGTTTACTACACAGACAGACGATACGCCTGCAAATGACGCCTAAGGGTGCACGCAGAAAGAAAGCAGGTTTCCGGCTTACTGGCAGTCGGTACCTATAACAGCCCATTATTTACTTAGGTTTTAAATGATCGTGATCATAAACACAGCGCGTCGGAACTTGTAAACAAACGTGAACCAGCACCGAGAATTTTACCGGAAGGAATTTTTAATTCTTGGTCGCTGATTTTCGGCGGCGGACGTGGATTTTCAGTAGAAAAATCGTCCACACTCACATGTTGATTTTTTAAAAAATTTTTTTTTATTATTCCGAAATATTTTATGTTTATAGTATATTTTATTATTTGGAAATAAGTTTATGAAGGTCTAAGGCCGCTATTTGTATATTTTTTTTGTTTATCTTCACATATTCTTCATCGGAGGATCTGGACATCTTGCCTTTATGAAATCTACTTTTTTACTCGCAGATAACCAGCGTTCTTTAATGAAATGATGCAATAATGGTAATATATGTACAGTACATTGATATTCAGCGCCGAAAATAGACGCTGGCTAACCTGCTTTCTTTGTGTGCGTACCCTAAACGCGCGGAAAGCGTGCCGGGGGCGAACAGGCACGCACATTGCGGCGATTGCGCGTCATTCTCACTCTCATTCACAAACGGACCTTATTTCTAAAATAACCCTCGCAGTATGTGCCGTTCTATTGTATGATCTTTCTCCATTTCTCCATCAATTGCATAATCTCACGTTCATAGAAGATCGAAGGTTTTTGACTAAAAAAACTGATCCAGGCAATTTTTCTTCAAAGTCTTCCATTGAAGTAAAGTTTTTATCACCTGCGATGTTTTGAAGCAATCTAAATACATCGTAGCCGGAGGAAGCACGATCGGAAAAGTACGGTGGATGGATCAAAACATCCCAATTAAGTTGTAAAAGTTTGTGTCAGGTGGCTAAAGACACGTGTAGTTTAACATTGTCTCGGTGGAATGCAGTGCCTTTTCTATTGGCTAATTGAGGCCATTTCTAGTGGATTACTCGCTTTAATTCACAGTTGTAACTGTATTTCTCCGAATTAATGGTATGGTTTTTTGTTGGAAGATGCAAGGTCGGGAGAGTATGGTTGATGGATCAAAATATCCCAGTTAAGTTGTAAAAGTTTGTATGGAGTGCCCAAAAATATGTTTGATCTAGCATTTTTTCTCTGGAACGCAATGTCCCTTCTGTTGGTTAATTCAGGTCGCTTCTGGAAGAGCGCTCGCTTAAAACCACTTGATTGTGAACAGTATTTCTCCAAATTTATAATCTGGTTTCGCCAAATGTACAGCATAACCTTCTTCGGATGTAAGCTGGCTTACAGCTAGCAAAAGTGAGCTGATTTGGTTGAAGGGATATCTGTGCGCTTACAGTATGATTTTTTATGCTTTACATTATTACATAATCTGTCTTTCATCACCTGAAACCATCCGATTTAAAACTTCAACGGATTAACAGAGACTCGTAAGCAGAAATTCGATATATCAAATTTTTCTCCGTTAACTCATGCAACAATCGTAAAGGGTCTTTTAAATTGAGCAGTTTTTTAAATTTTCGAAAGCAAAAAATTTACGTTTATTTAATTTTTTTTTATTGATAATTGAAGCATAGTGAATGACATTTAAACACCCAAGACAATATCTACTAAATGACCACCTCTTGCAGCTCCACTGACGTTCACTCTTTTGTCATAATTTTGGATACAATTTTGGCATAATCGTGGCTCTATCTCATCAATGACTCGAATAATTTCATCCTTTAGTTGAGGAATCGATTGTGAATTGTTCTTATAGACCTGGGTTTTCACATAACCCCAAAGAAAATAGTTCGACGGTGTCAAATCATATGATCTTGGCGGCCAATTAACATCACCGTTTCATGCAACTCGTCCAGGAATTTTTTCTCTCAATAAATACATTGTGTCATTAGCAAAGTGAGGTTCTAGTTACAGGTTCTGTAACTAGTAAGCTCTAGTAAGGTTCTAGTTAGACAGTTACAGCTGTGTCGTCGCCATGGCAGGGCCGGGTACACACGCATGTACCGGGTGCAATGACAATATTGTCGGGCGAGTAAAATTCGTGGCGTGCAAAGTGTGTGATAATAAATATCATTTACATTGTGTTAACATCAAAGAGCCAATATCTAAAGCCATAAATGACTGTAAAAATTTGTTTTGGGTATGTGATGGATGTCTGTCAGTATTTGAGGTAAATGTTGATCTTAGTAATAGATTAAAAAGGTTCGAACAACATATTGAGGAGTGTAAGGTCAATACAGACACATTATTAAATAATTCGAGAGATATTGTAAGAAAAAAAAAATCCTCCGTTAATAATTAGACCGAAAAATAAGCAACAAAATAGTACTACGACGAGGAATGCGATCACGGAAAAAATTAATCCGTTCAATTTATCGGTAGAAATAAACAAATTAAAATCGATAGGTCAGGGATCCGTTATGATTCAGTGTAAGGATGACGATTCTCTGAAGAAACTGCAAATAACAGCAATAGAAGAATTATCCGATAATTATGAGGTAGAAATATCTAAACATATTAACCCCAGAATAATTATGGTTGGCGTTCAAGATAAATATATTGCAACTAATGAAGACTTTTTAGAGCGCATAAAAAATCAGAGTTTTCTTAAAAATACACATCTGAATATTGAAGTGGTTCGAAAATCTATTCCTAAAGGAAATAAACTGTGTAATATAATACTGGAGGTGTCGGCAGAGATCTATAAGTGCATGTTGAGTAGTAAGAGAGTTTTCTTTGACTGGGACAGTTTTCCAGTCTATGAATATTTGGGAGTGCTGCGATGTTACAAGTGTTGGAGGGATGGACATAAAGCGGCAAAGTGCAGTCAACAAGATCTTTGTCCTTTATGTACCAAACATTATAAAAGCTCAGAATGTAATTCAAATACAAAGGAGTGTACTAATTGAAAATTTGCGCATGATGTCCTGAAGATACCACATATTAAATATGATCACACAGTGTTTGATAAAAATTGCGAATGTTATAAACGAGCTGTTGAAAGAATGAAGAACATAACTAAGTATGCATAGCAACCACTTGATTGCTTCAGTGCGCCCACTAGCAATATAGATATATTGCATATTAATATACAGGGAATGACGACCCACATGTTGCAGCTGAGGCAGTTTGTAGAAGATAGAAACCCATGGATCTTGTGTGTTACTGAAACCCATGTAACACGAGATGTAGAAGAGAACGAAATTAACATAACTGGATATACGGCTGTTGTCTGTTATTCGGATAGTCGTCATACGAGGGGGTGCTATTATTTATATTAAATCTGGCTTGAAATATTGGGTGGTTTCTGTCGAGACAGTTCTAACCAGTTACTGGGTCGTAACAGTTAAGATACAGATAAATAAGCTGTTTTTCTTGGTAGCGGCCTGCTATAGATCGCCTAGTGCCTCTGTAGGTGACTTTTTAAACTATTTGGAAGACAATCTAAGTGACAATGAATTTCAAAGAAATAAAACCTTTCTTCTGGGTGATATAAATATCGATTTATTGAAGAACAGCAGTGAGTTTAGAAGGTTGAAAGACATTATCAGTGGAGCAGGTTTCACACAGATTGTTACTAGGGAAACCCACAATAGTGGTATCTCACAAACACTGATTGATCACATAATTACCAATGATTTTGGAGCTGTGGAGCTTGTTAGAGATTTTCCGATGATAAGCGATCATGAGATTATTGGTACCGAGTGTAAACTTCAGGGTATTGTATGTGAAACACCTCAACATACGTATGCTCGGAATTTGAATGAGCAAGCAGTCTCGAGGCTGATTACTGAGTTGATGGGGAATGATTGGGACTACAAGGATTTGCTGGGCAATGGTAAGGGGCGTGCCGATTTTTCGCGAATCGACTTTGATGCTCACTACTGATCTACGGAGGAGAACTTCAATAACTTTTACTTCGATAGTTTGAACGAAGAGCAGGGCAAACAAATTAAGAAAAGTTGTGTTTAGTTTAAAAAGCCGAAGTACGAGTGACAATGAAATTACGATAAGGTTAATGAAAAATTTTTTTTGTGTCATCGGTTATCCTTTATTGTACTTAATTAATACAAGTTTTGAAACGAATACATTTCCTGAGGACTTAAAAACCAGCATTATTGTACCAATTCCAAAAATACCAAAACCTAGTATACCAAGTGACTTTAGACCAATTAATTTATTACCTGTTGTTGATAAAATCATTGAGACTATAGTATATACAGAGTTGAAAACTTATTTTGAAACCAATAAATTGTTATTTTCTGCTCAATCGGGGTTTAGGACAAAACATTCTTGTGAGACGGCTATTCAGTATGTCTGCGCAACATGGAAGAGCGATATAAAGGTCGGAAAAACTGTGCTTAGTGTATTTATAGATTTAAAGTGAGTATTCGAAACTATTGACCGGGATATACTGTGTAAAAAATTATTAAGTTATGGTGTAAGATCGAAAGCCTTAAAATGGATCAAGAGTTACTTAACAGACAGACATCATAGGACGAGGGTTGAGGGAAATGTGTCGGCAAAGAGGGAAAGTGCGTGGGGAGTTCCTCAGGGTAGTGTTTTGGGCCCGTTGCTGTTTTTGATATATATTAACGATATTTCTACAATATTGGATAAATGTTTTATTAGTCTTTTTGCAGATGATACTCTCATATCTGTGTCTGGGTATAATTTGCCTGAGATGGTTGAAACATTGAATAGTGAGCTGGCAATACTATTTAGATGGCTATGCAAAAATAAACTTAAACTAAAGGAACTGAAAACAAGGTGCATGGTGATAGGGTCTAAAGCAAACTGCAAAAGATTTAATGAGTTAGGGTTAAAAATAAATATAAATAATTGTGATATTGAAATTGTAAATGAAATGAAATACTTAGGAGTACTGTTGGATCCTCAGCTAACATTTTGTAATCATGTCAGTTATCTATGTAGAAAGATTGGGAAAAAAATAGGGTTCTTTAGTCGTATATCGTCACATTTATCACCATGGTCCAAGAGGCTTGTATATAATACTAATATAATATAATACTATATATAGATGCTTGTATATAATACTATAATATAATAATATGATTTTACCCCATTTTACCTATTGTATGTCTGTGCTGATATCATGTAATAAGGAGAGTATTGGTAGACTTCAAATACAGCAGAACAAGGCTATGCGTGTACTATTGAACTGTAATAGGTATACACCGGTGTTGCGGTCATTGGATTGGTTTTCAGTTGCGCGGGCCATTGAAGGGACTAACATTCGATTGATAAATAAAATAAAACATAATTTGTTGCCTCATTATTTGAATACTTTTTTGGTACAAAGAGTAAATATGCATTCTTACGATGTCCGTTCTAAGAACAATTATGATGTACCAATTGTGAGAACTACTGCTCTCCAGAAGACATTGTTTTGGGAAGGTGTTTGTCTCGTCAATGCTTTGCCCGCCCACATAGGGAGCGCTCCTAATGTGCATGTATTTAATAGACTGTTAAATTATTATTTGAAGCAATAGAGTGTTTTATCATTTGAACAATGTTGGTTATTGCCTCTTGATTGTATTTTCTTTTGTTAAGATTTTTTAGAATTTTTCTTACTTTTATTTTTTTTGTATATTGATTTTGTTTTGTTACTATTAGCTGCATATGCTAAATAAAGTGTGTATTTATTTATTTATAGCTTTACCAGCAGCATTCTGTTCAATTCAATTACACCTCCTGACCATAATGCACATCAGTGAATCGTTTAGGACATTTCTCATGATCAATCATAGATTTTCTCGACTCAAAATGCTGCAATTTTGTTTATTAACATAGCCACCGATTTAAAAATGTGCTTCATCTGAGAAAATGATTTTTTTCAGAAAAATCATCTGTTTTTTGATCCATTTGACAAATGCACGACGTTTTGTATGATCTAGTGGCTTTAGTTCCTGTATTATTTGTACCTCATATGCCTTCAGAGCTAAATCCTTTCGTAAAATACATCATGTTGTGGATTCACTGAATCCAAATTGTTGTGAATATCGATTAACGGAAATTTCTGTGTCTTCAGCAACAATTTTACGTACCAAATCACTACGACTATATATTGCTCTTCTTTTACCTCCTACGAAACCAGTTTCTTGAAATTTTTTAACAATTCAATTAATAGTGATTTCAGGTGGACGATTGTGCAAACCGTAAATACGGTTTTCTAAAAATATATATTCTAAACGTAATTTTCTAAAAAACATTTATCACTGAACGCCCATTTAAATAAAACGACTAAAATAAACGTGTACGACTCCATTTTTATAAATGTCATGCTGTGTCACTTCTGAAATGAAACTAGGCCTAGGAGAATTCACAACGCCATCTGTGTTTTATTCAAGAATTAAAAAAAAATCGCTCAATTTGAAAGACCCATTACTTCGGCCTTGCTAACTATTCCTAGCTGATGTAATCGCCTTGATTTCAAGAATTTCTACGATCTTTCGAGTTATTCAATGGCTATCACTTCCATTTAGCGCAATATTCATTGGCATCAACCTTGGCCTATCGTTCAGAACGTAGTGCTTCGGTAAGATTGAAATTGCTTTAAAAACACTGAACTACTTATGGCATGTGGAATCGTCAATGAAGCATTCTTGTATTTTCGTTCTTTGTATTCTTATTTTCTGCAATTTTTAATGCTTAAAAAACAAAACCAAATAATACAATTTTTTTCGTAAGTACTCATAAACTTTACACGTGTGAAGTAGATAACAGTTCAGATTAATTATAACCAAAAATGCCAAAAATTTAGTTTAAAAAATGGCATGCATTTTTATATAAACTCAGCAATTCAATAAAATATATTTTTAATAATTTAACATTTTTTTCTTATTTAATGATTTTTCTATCATTCGCTGACGAAACATCTTTAACATTCGCCAATACTTAAATACACCAAGATGAGTGACTAAAATCGGCATGAAATATGGAAGAACGTGGATGGAGTCGAGACAAAAGCCAAGAAATTTGAATTTTTATATGATGTCAAGCACGGTCAAGAAAATGATTTTACTTTCAAATCAAAATATATTCATTTATCTCGCCTAAAACAATGCTAATGAAAATATATTGTGGTGGATTTAGATTTATTTTTGTTGCAATTGATACATGCTAAATTAAAGGACGTATTTATTAAACGGTTATGAATATATTTTGATAATTACTAGGGTTATATAGCAATAAGACCTGCAACACTATGGATCATTAACTATTTTTTAAGCCTGGCTTGTGTGTGTGGAATTAAGTTCACGCCGCTGATAGTCCTATTTGAGTAATCCCTCCATTTGAGGTATGTTAATTAGCTGGCCAAGCCATAACATTTGTTTTTTTTTAATCTTTTATTGTTTTGGAGAACTGGGTGGCGCCCTATTGTCGCACCTGGGCAATCTATCCGAGACCTACGACCCAACTTCCTCTGGAGAATGGCTGCGTTGGCAGTAACTTAAGTAACTTTTAAGATAAAAAAAGTGTTCGTTGCAACATCTAACTAGGATAGGCCAGCCCGCCTAACAGTGGAACGATTTCTTGTTAGATTTAACACTCTTGCCTATTGAAAGCCTGGTTTTGCTTAGGAGCGTTGGCTATCCAAACAGCAACAAATGATACTGCATTTGAACCTCTGAGTAGCCAAACTATTACAACCCCCTCTAGAGTTTGTGCTTAACTTTTCAATTTCTCAAGAAGTTTACCGGCTGGTGAGTTACTAACATATAATATCTCCCAGAAGGCATGCGGCCTTATCTTCGAACTGACATGACCAAGGGGTAACTGCTTGTCGAATTTTACACTACCTACTGAAATTCAATACGTTAGCCTCTCATACGAAACAAGTGACGCTACATTACGATTTCTGAATGTTCAGATTACAAAAAGTACTACTACATTGAACACGTTGAATGGAAAATATTATGCACTTGATGCAAGAATATTCCCAGGTATCTCTCATTATTTTAAGGTACTTTTGGTGATGAGCCTTCCTCATTATGCAGATCTCTTTACCATTAATATTGTATTTCGCTTTATTTTCTGTTAAAATATTCAGGTGTACATCAGAGTATCCTAAGTACTTATAGACATTGTTGTTCTTCCTGTGGAACTACAACCTGCCAATGAGCCTTGACCTCCTTCAGCCTTCAACTTCAACCGCCAGTTTTTAATGTGCAGTAGTTCATTGTCCTGACATCGTGTCTTTGGTCTACCTCTTTTTCCCTGTTACCCCCTTTCCGGCCTTTACCCCCTTTTCCTTGGTATTCCATTTTCTGGCATTCACACCAGCCCTTCTGAGTCGCTGAACCATCGCACAATCTACATTATCCAGATCTTTGTGTAATTGCTTGAATTTGAAGTGATACCTGATCCTTCAGATTCCATTACCGTTTACAACATCAGAAATTCTTCTGAATACTCTTCGTTCAAATATTGTAAGCATCTTTTCTGCCTTCTCTGTGAGAATCCAAGTCTCGTAGCCATAAGTGACTGCTGTTCGAATGAGTATTTTATAGATATTGACTTTTGTGTTCCTTTTTTTTTAATTTAGAACTTAGGTCAGAATGTAGGGAGTAAGTACCTTAATTTGAAACCTTAATGTTAGCAAATTTGTGTAAATAAAACCTCACAACGAACTGGATGAACCCTCTCTCTTACGCTTGGTGTCAGAGCCTTTATTCGCAATAAAACCAGCTCAGGTACATAAACTGCTCAAATACGGTCATTTGACGGTCAGATTGACGCTAGTACTGAGGTGATCACCAGATGGTTTTGACATTTACAACTCGCCAGCTAGTCCTGCTTTTTGACATTAAGAAAAAAGTCAAAGTCAAAGTTTTGACAAAAAAAAAAGTAAGAAAAAAATAAACCTAAACCTAACAGGATATCTCCCGATTCTTTCGAACCTCCAAATGAGGAGATTGTCAAAATATATTGTTATAGAATCTTGTGGTTTCTTGTCCATTTCAATGAACATGTTTCACATTGCATTTTAATGGTAATAGTGTAAAATCTGACAAGGAATCGCTCTTCAGTCATACCAGTTCGAGGCTAGGTAAGGCCAGATCGGATGCCTTCTGAGAGGTCTTCTACATTTGTCAGTTACCAGTCGGTAGACTTTCGAGAATATAAAGGTTATACATATAATAGGGGATGATCTAGATCGTTGTCCGTCTTGGCGTAGAGACATGTGTTCACCACGAGGCAAAATGTTCGACTGCCTCAACACTCGTCCCGGAGTATACAGGTGCCCTTTGAAGTAAGACCCGCTCAAAACAATACTACTTATAGCGGCCGATAATTTGTAAATACTACAATATCTCCTCGTCTACAATATCTCCTCGTCTACAATATCTCCTCGTCTACATGGTCACTGGCCAGTCGGTAAGTTTCCATAAAATTTAAGGTTAAGCATAAATCTAGGTTTGATAGTTTTTGGAGGAGTGTTGGCCGGAGTAAATCGCAAACTTTAAGCTGTAGGTCCAGTTGTTTTACTTTTCTTTTCTTTTAAAACGTAATAACTTTTAAACGTGAGTCCTGTTTATCTGTCGAGAGATTTTCCACAAAAACACCAAATGATTATATTGTATTCGGTTAGTGTTTCATTAACCATGTTAGCTAATCATCAGGAGGTCAACACTAAGTTATTTAGTCAATTAATCTTATTAA
>JARFXV010001706.1:0-165000 GCA_031761425.1 Cosmopolites sordidus | reverse complement strand
ATATTATTAAATTGTAAATTATAAATGTTCTTTTTATAAGTTTTTATAAATTTTAATTCATTCATAATTAATTGTAATTTTTGTTTAAGTTTTTCATAGATTATCAATAGTATTTATGATAAAGTTTTAAAATAAAGTAAAAAAATCAATAATTATTTTTTATTCAAAAACCCAATTCAATAATTTATTATCAACGTTTTATTAAAGTTTAGACTAAAGTTTTTTTCTTTTTATTGCGAAGTAAAATATTCCAATTTCCATTCCATTATGTCCAAACGATTTGAGACATTTGCAATACTTCAAAATTTAATTAAAGGAAAGGAAAAATAAGACCAAGGAACATGTGAAACAATCAAATGGATTTTTTTTCCAATCACACTTTGAAAATGCGAAGCAGGTTCTATATATTGTTTATTAGATCGCAACAAGTTAAGGTCTGTCCCTTTGTTAAATTTTTTGCTCGGGAAAAGTCTGCAGGAAAAATTGCTTTTCCACTGAGATGTACAAACAGTTTAAGCTTTTAATTGGAAAATGTAGAAGACTCGTGACGTGGATCACGAAATGGGTAAAATTCATTTTTGATTTTAATAGGTATGTTTGTTTTATTTCAAATCATCACTTCTTAAAAGTGACGAGACGACTGGAACTAGGAAAATTTCCGGAAAATAATAAATCTTTTATTTGTAGTTTTTCGGTGCGCGCTTCTTTAATAGCGGTAGTTTTATCTCAAATAGATCAGATTATTGAAAGTAGGACTCTTTATGGGAAAGCAAATGGAAATTGATTTAAAACTTAAAACTGTTTTGGATATACCTAAATCGGAATGGAGAAAGTACTATGAAAATTGATTCAAACGTAAGCAAAAGTGTATTGATCATTGAAAAAAAAATTCAAAATATTTTCATCGCGGAAAATATTTTGAAAAACAACATAACCATTTTCAGTGACAAGTATTTGTTTTTATTTATTATTCAGGATACATAAATAGCAACCCTCGTATATAAAATAAAACATAGTTTGTTGTCACATTATTTGCATATTTTTTGGTGCAAAGCACAAACATGTATTCTTACGAAGTCCGTTCTAAGAATAATTATGATGTCCCAATTGCCGGAACTACTGGTCTCCAGAATACATTGTTTTGAGAAGGTGTTTACCTCTTCAATGCTTTGCCTGTCCAAATAAAGAATGCTCCCAATGTACACGCTGTTAATAAACTGTTAAATTATTATTTGAGGCAATAGAGAGTTTTCTCATTTGAATAGTGTTAATTATTAACTTTTCATTTTATTTTATTATTGGTACGATAACGTAGAATTTTTCTTACTTTTATTTTTCTTTGCATATTACGTTTGTCTTGTTATTCTTAGCTGTATATGCAAAACAAAGTGTATTTCATTTTATTTAATTTCATTTAGTCACGCTTTCTGACTAAATGAGTAAAGAGCCGATCCTATAATGCAAGAATATACCAGGTATAAGCCATACTCGGAATAAACCCTCGTTACGCCAGTCCTACAGAACGGGCGTTTCAAATTTTATTCCAAGTGTTGCTTATATCTGATATATTCTTGCATTGTAGAACCGGCTCTAAGATGAACTCGCGCAATCTCTGTGTCAGGTTCATTTAACTCAGGTCGATAATTTTCTGAACGACTCTCGTAAAATTGCAGCTGTGCTAAATTAATTTTCATTCATGCAACCTAATACTCGAAAACTGATGGCCTGTATGAAATAATGATGTCTTTTTCATTCACTTTAAATCATTTGTTGGATATCAGCTATTATTATCTTTTACTCACTAAAAATTCTCTGAAAAAAATCGTAGAAATTTTTGGCAAAACGTCAAAAATATCGTAGTAAACAAACTATTAAGAATTCTGTAATAACTATAACATATGTCTTTTGTTGTTATAAATAAAATGGGTGATTTTTTATTAGGATAGACTTTAACACGGAATATTGGCATCATAACTGATCTACGATAACTAAAAAATTGTACGTTTTTTCAGCAAAAGTTTTTTCAATGATGGAATCATATAAAATCACTAAACCCGAAGATATTACTTTTTTCACACCAAATCACTTTTTTAAACTTATCAACGTGTGTTTCGCTAACCATGTTAGCATCATCAAGAGACGATTCAAGCCTTTCCTCGTGAGTTCAATAATAAGCTCATGATGGTTAACGAAATGCGTGTTGCGCAGTGAATCTCTTCAAGTTTAGTACGTTTGAATTTGATTGATATTTTTCGATGTTTTATAATAGTAGATTAAACATGGATGCACCATTACCCGCCAGAGATGAGGTAGCAGTCCCCATATTGGATAAGAGCAGGTGAAACCGTACAAAAAAAAAATTGAAAACAGTTCCATCTGCAAGAAAAGTCATGACTGTTCAACTGTTTTCTAGCATTTTCGACTACCTAATCAAAAGGTAGAAGTATTTCGTTTTACTACTAGACCAATTGAAGTGTGGTATTTAGGTCAATTTGGCAGATTTATGATCCAGTACCAATCACTTATCTTGATCATGCAATCTTTAGGTTAAATCATCTCCTGATTATGCTAACATGGTCACTGCATCTCACTATTGTCATATTTTTTTTCAAAAATAGCATTAAAATTATTCTGATAATAAAATTTCTAATAACTATTAAGTTGCAAGTAATTTTTTTAATCTCTAATATTGAATAATCAGGAAAAAAATTACATCATACATCATACACATTTGTTCTTAATTGAAAAAAACGTACAGTAACGAAAAATGAAATTATAACAATGGTGAGGATTTGAACCCTAAACTGTAAGTTGGTACGCCATAAAAAGTTTAAGTTGATGCCTCGGACATACTTGAGATGGCACCACCGCTTGACATATTTCTCAGGATTAAAATACTTTCTTATATATTATCTTAGACCTAGACAAATTCACAACTCTATCTGTCTTTTATTCAAGTATTTAAAAAACCGCTCAATTTGAAAGACTCATTAGTACTCGATTGGTAGGATGGCTACATCTTTGGGAACGGAATATTCGTATTCGAAGCCTTTGTCAATGTCATTATATCAGAGTTTTACTATGTATCATACATAATTGTTTTTCTTCCTGTGGTGCTACAGCCGGTTAGTGAGCCTGACCTCCTTCAATCTTTTCTTCCCACCGGATTAATCTCTAGCTGCTCCTTACTAGTTTTTGATGTGCAGTAATTCTTCGGCATCTGTTCCTACAATGTCCGGTCACTGTGTCTTTGATCTAGCTCTTTTTCTGTTTCCCCTTATTGTCCCGTCCCTGATACTTCTTTGGATTTGGTTTTCTGATATTCTCGCCACTTGTCCGATCAATCTGAGTCACTGAACCCTCATATAATCTACAATATTTAATTTTTTGCATGATTGCTTCAATTCGAAATCACACCTGATCCTTTAATTTCCATCATCATTGACAATACCCAAAATTATTTTGAGTATTCTTGTTTCAAATACTATAAGCAGCTCTTCTGAGTAACTTGGCCGAAATGAGTGTTTTATTCATATTAACTTTCGTGTTTCGAATGTACAAGTTTAGATATTAGGTCAGACTGCAGAGATTAAGTAGTTTTGTTACCATTCATAATATGATTTCTGATATCTATACCAAATGACAACCAATAATATTTTGTTTCTTTGGTTATATTTTCTATCGGCTATGTTTAGTATAATTTAGGATAAGGCATTACAATTGAAAAACAAAACAAACAATTTTGATTTATGTTTCGCCGGCGTAAACAACATTCACTTAATATTGCATAAGAAATACGTAGAGATAAGAAATATTTATCACAAATAATAAATAAAATGTAGCTGTTTTTCTGGAAAGCTGTTTTTCTGGAGAAATTAATAAATAAATAATTATTAATTCTAATATATATAAAAAAAGGTAAAGTGTTAGTGTTAAAGGCGAATCAGCAACTAGGCTATTTAGCGACTGGACCTACAGCTTAACGTTGGTTCCGAACCACGGTCATCAGCTACCGACAAACCCAGGCCAGCACCCCCCTCGGGCTATAAACCCTTGGTTATGTCACTACCCATAAGTCTATCAGGAAACCTACCGATTGGCGAGTGACCAATGTAGAACACTTCTCAGAAGGCATCCGGCCCAGCCTTTAACTGGCGTGACTGAGGGGTAATTCGTAGTCGGATTTGACACTCTTGCCTAGAAACAATCAGAAACATTTAGGAAGTAAACAGACAGAAGAAAGAAAAAAAAACAACCATCCGAGC
Organism: Cosmopolites sordidus; assembly: GCA_031761425.1. Lineage (NCBI taxonomy): Eukaryota > Metazoa > Arthropoda > Insecta > Coleoptera > Curculionidae > Cosmopolites > Cosmopolites sordidus. Next base: position 160,735 of record JARFXV010001706.1, on the reverse strand, counting down.
GCTGGAATCGAACCAATATATATATATATATATATATATATATATATATATATATATATATATATATATATATATATATATATATATATATATATATATATATATATATATATATATTAGGTTTGGAAAGTTTGGATACCAACCCAAATTTCTCAACGAAGTAATAACCGGTGACGAATTTTGGATCTTCGAGTACGACCCGGAGGTCAAAAGGCGACTCTGAGTGGCCCACAAATGCATCTCCTGGACCAAAAAAGCTAGCATGAGCAAGTCAAGAGTGAAATCGATGCTCAATGTCTTCTTTGATGAGGTGTGGTCTACAAGTAGTTTGTGCTGGCCAAACATTGAATGACCATTTGTTACGTAGATATGCTTAAAAGTTTGAGGATGAGGCTCCACCGCGTCCGAAGAAGAAACATTATCTTAATATTAGGATAGAGCGGGGCTAGTTGATCATAGGGGCAAGTTGTGCAATCGAAATATCTCGAAAACTAAGTAACCTACAATAAAAGTGTAGGTGGCGAAAACAAGGGGGTATGAGAGGGGAATACATAGCGTAACTGATAATTTCTGTCCGGTCCATCGGTAAAATAAGAGAAAGCTTTATTGTATTGCATAAGAAATACGTAGAGGTAAGAAATCTTTTTCACAAATACTAAATACAATGTAGGTGTTTTTTTTGGAAAGGGAGAAATTAATAAATAAATAATTATTAATTCTAATATATATGTATAGAAGGTTCTCGGGTAGAACAGCGTTTTAGATTTGTAAAATATCGACGTTTCGGCTTCCACTTTGAAGCCATTTTCAAGAGAATCTAGTTGATTTACTCCGAGGCCTCAATCTGCCTACTCCCCAGAGTTCACAATTACAAAAGCAGATAAAACTCACTTTTCTGAAAATGGTTTCAAAGTAGAAGCCGAAACGTCGAGATGTTACAAATCTAAAACGCGGTTCTACGCGACAACCTATTAATTCTAATATTACCGACCGCGGAAGCCTTTCCGAACATATCACATGTGTTTTTTTGGTAATATCATGGCCAACTGCGTCAATTTTTATGGCTCCCATTTTCGAGAAGTACTATTAGGAATTTTTTTAGAGAAAACTTAACAACGGATTCTTGACCAGCACCACCTTAAATCAAACTGTACCAATTTTTATGGTTCTAAATTACTGGGTGTCCTTGATACTGGGTGTCGTGGATATAGGATTTAGGCGGAGACGCAGGTTGTTGTGTTTTTTTTTCTCCTTTATTTGGGTTTTTCGCCACTGTCTAAAACTCAAAAAATATCAAAAATACCTGTTCTTATTTAAAGAAAGAATCACTGGGTAAAAACAAAAAACCAAACGGAGATAAATTTCTCAGTGATTCTTTTTTGTAATAAAGTTGCCTAACGAACAAAATTTTAAAGATATAAGAATGTTAAAAAAGGAAGTTTGGCATATCGAAACTTGTACATCCCACTTAATATTTCCCGAAGACAGTTACGCTTGTGAACGGTTCCTCGAAATATTAATGTATCTAACCGTCAGCAGCATATTTCACATCATAAACTAGTCAAAATTTAACCATATCCATTAATTTACGGAATAATGTCTTCATAATCAACGTAATTTAAGTTACCTTATAAAATAATTAACGGGAGAAAACCCTAACCAAATAAATTTTGTCTGGAATCTTCGTGCCAGGCAAGAAAACTATAAAAAAACATGTTTATATTTAAGTTGAAAAACAAGAAGTTTAATCCTGCCACTCTTTTGGAAATGGGGATTTCTTTTTCGTTCGTTTTCTTTGTTCTATTTCCAGACAGAAGTAAGATTAATATTCCATCTAATATCGTCGGATTTGTTTAGTTCTTAACTGTGTATTTAAAGGATGTTAATATATTGTTTAAGATTCGTGTTTTTTTTTAAGTTTATGATTCCTGTTACATTTGACAAGACAAAAAATAATGGGAAGATCCACCAAGTTCTCCATTTAATCATCTTTGTTTTCTGGCTAAATTTGAAACTTAATACGTGTTTTGGTTAACAATGTTGATTTTTTCGCAAAAATAAGCGTTTATTTCTACACAATAAATTATAGAAACAATTAACAAAATAAATTACCTTAATAATCAAAGTATTGACCATCATTAGCTATTACTTTTTCCCATCTTTCTGTCCAGAAATGGTTTCCGCGCTAAAAAAAAAATTGTTTTTGAGGCCAACCATTCATCAAGCCAAATTTTCACTTCTTCGTAGGAATATAAGTGTTGTTATGAAAGTACGTGCTGCATCGATCGAAATTAGTAGTAGTCCGAAGGGGCTAAGTTCGGTGAATATGGCAGGTGGGATAGAACGTCCCATTTAACGTTTTCCAACTAGTTTTTTCACAATTTGCAACATGGGCCGAGCATTGTCATGTTGAAAAATTACTTTAGCGTGCCTTTGGCCGTATTCTGGTCGTTTTTTCCTTCAATACTTGGTTCAGTTTTTATCAATTGTTGTCAGTATCGATCACCAGGTTTCAGCAGTAATACATAACTCCACTATTATCCCACTAAATACCCAGCAAAGCCTTCTTTCCATGTATATTGCGCACTGGTTCTAATGTTTAAAACTGGCCTGAGTCTACCCATATGTTTTTTGCGCTTTAGGTTGTCAAAATAGATCCACTTTTCATCACTCGATGCAAAAACATTTTCTTTCCTTTCTTCTCTCCTTTAATTCATATGGAATCAATTTTCTTTGTATCTTTCTCAATGCGTGTAGACATTAGAAAATGGTGGATTGAGCAACATTCAATGCTTCTGCCAATTGTTTGAACGAATGAGTTGAGTCTTCATGCAATAATGCTTGCAAATCTGCATCTTCCAACACTTTTAAAGCGTTTAAACCTTCGTTCCAACAGCCGTTTTCTTCAAATAAAATAATGTTATTATACTTCTCTGTAAAACGTTTTTTTCTGGTACATATTTCGACATATTCAAATCTATAAAAAATTATGTTTTTTTAAATTATTTTTTTTATAATGACAATTAATAACGAACTGGCTTTTGATGACGTATGTTTACCCTCCAAAACGCCATAGACGTCATTAGTCTATACCAATATATGTATAATTAACGCCATCTCTAAGCAAAATCGACATTATTACCTGAAACTTTAGCTAACTGTCGAATCCATGATCGAAAAAAGTTGGTAGTTTTGATAAAGTTATTGAGGCTTTTTTCGACTTCCAGAAGAGATGTGAAGCGGCTCTCACCCATGTGTTGTTGCAGGAACTGGAAAAGATGACAATTCGAAGGGACCAAGTCTGAAGAATCAGCCGGATTTGACTCACCCACTTCAATTCGGTGATCAGTTCCAGAGTCCGTTTTGCTATATTTGCTTATGCGTTGTCTTGAAGCAAAAAACCCTTTTCCCTTACAAGTATAAGGTCTTTTTCCTTACTAATACGAACCAATTGCTATTGAAAACGGTAAGTATTGACCGTTTGATCAAATTAGAGTAACTCATAATGAACGACGTCCAGCCGATCCCACCATATACACTGCAAGACCTTTTTGAAGTGAATATTTGGCTTTGCGGTATCGGTTGACAGCTCATCAGGATTAACTCGCAATTTTTGCCTCTTTGGATTATCGCAAAGGATCCACTTTTCGTCACATGTCATAATCATATATATGTTGGTCGCCGCTATAGGAAATGTCTGCGCCTGCATGCTATAGGAAATGTTCAGAAAGCAGGAAAATGGGTACCACATCAGCTGAATGAAAGACAGAAGGAAAAGCGGAAAACGGTGTGCACCGGATGGTGACTGTAGACGAAAAATCGATATATTTCCAGAACCCAAAACGTAGAAAATCTATCTGTTTAGATATGGATCTATCTATTTAGGCTAGGAATATCCAATGTAACTCCTCCCTTCCTAAGATTCGAAAAATACGGTAGGATTTTTCGAAATTACAATATTTGGATGGTTAGTTTCTTGCAATTCTACATTTATTTCAAGATTATTTCGTTTTCTATTTGTTTTTTCGAAGATGTTTTACAAAGTATAAGGTAAGAGCTATGCCTATCGCTAAAATTGAAAGGTTTAGTAGTTTCGAAATATTTTAGTTTAGTTCGCATTCTTTTCTTAAACAGTACAGTTCTATAATTTCGATGGTATTTTTATTATTCCAAATGTGATAAAAATGTGGCGTTCTTGGCAAGATAATGATCATTGTGCCTCCGGTAGTGTTAATTTTAAAAGAAAACATATATAAATTCGATTAACCATGTTATTAAAATATAGGATTCCTATGTATCATTTACTAATAATATAGAACCACTTATTATTAATGTAGATCAAAGTGAGAGTGAGAGTAAAACCGAATTAAAAGTATAATTAAATTTAAGTTATAATTTTTATTGTACTGACAATATTTTATTTTTTCCAAAATTATTCAGAATTAACCACTCCGAGTCTGGCGAATAAACTAGGAATATTTGTATTGAAATTGATATTTTGCCGAAAGGCAACGAAATATCCAGAACCGGACTATAGTTATGATTTATAAGAGATTTAAGGTCATGGATTTGAAGGGTATTCATTTCTATACTCGCGTCTTTTATTTGCTAGTGGTCAAATTTCTTGACTTCAATTGGGATTTCCGTTTGATTATGGGTTATATTGAATGGTAATATGGGTATCTTAAGTCTAAAGTCGATTACCACAGGATTTTGTTTCGAAAATATAAGGCTGATCAATTATTTGTATGCTGGTTTGGTTGGGGCATCGAAAGTTTTCCTTTCTGTTTCTTTTTTTTTCCGTTTTTCTTTTCTGTTTTTTTCGTACATAAATAGAAATTTTTGAGCATTCTTCATTTAGTGTATAATAATTATTCATAGAGCTCAACAAGTATGCATTTTTTATAAAATATAACCCTAATTAGGATAGGGATAGGGTAGATTTTATATAATAAGAATGGGCCTTCTTTAATTAGCGGGGTGTGTATCGTGAATATTATCAACTCATTCTGTGTTAACTTGTGTATGCATACTCTGACAATCCTACCGACTGCGCCAATTAAATGGAATTTTCAGTAAATTTTGTTTTTAAAAAGTTTATTTTAAAATAACAAATAAGTATAACAAAATTCCTTAAGATTCTAATAACTAGGTAATCGGAATCGTTACAGATAGACCGAAGTCGAACCATCTACAACAAGCTTTTGAATGTCCACACTGGTGCCTGGGAATACTTTCGAGAGGGTTACATTTAGGCTGGTGATGGATTTATCTATTAAGGCTAGGAATATTCAATGTAATTATGCAATAGGAGATTCCTTGAACAATCACACTGCTTGATGTATTGTGTGAGCTCTGGTGTTATATTGATGAGCTTATCAGGTCGAGCTTACTGATAGAGCTTAAGCAATGGGTTTACGAATAGACTGCATGTAAAAATTTGTAATTTTTTTCTATTTTTTAAGCAAACCAATTTTGTATTTAACAACCTTTTCGTAACAAAAAATCGTGAAGATGAACAAGACAGAGTTTGGATTTATAACCAGTAAATGTGTCGTTCTTCGATAACCATCACCATCATGTCTTTTTTTCGAAAATAAACTAATAATATATAGATGTTATAAAACCTATGGAACGATTTATATTTAAAGCGGTTATTTTTATAAAGTTGTCAAAACAGTTCCAAACTATTTCTCATCTATTTACTTTAAAATAACTGGTTGAGACATTTAATTATTTGGTGCGTAAATAAATATGACGAAACTTATATTTGGTCGGCTGAAAGATTTTTAAAATTTTAGGAATTGTTTTGAAAGAAATATTTTATCAGTCTGGTTCTGTTAAAAGTGAAATGTAATAGGTTATATAATTTAATAATAACTGATATTTTAATAATTTAATTTTGCATAAACAACATTTGTTTTGTTGGACATGGTTTATTGTTTCAAAAAAGCCTCGAAAAAATTTTCTTCTATTCTAGGGTGTAAGAAAAGTATATATATATATATATATATATATATATATATATATATATATATATATATATATATATACCTCTTCAGCATGCTTCCAACTTTCACGGTCCTGGGTTTTCCTCTGCCACTCGGGTCCAATATACTTAACGATGTCATCAATCCATCGTGCTTTCGGTCTTCTTCGCGGACGTTTGCGATCAAGCGGTATCCACTCCAGGATTGCCTTGGTCCATCTGTAGTCCCATCGCCTCGTTATATGGCCTGCCCATCTCCATTTCAATCGCTTTACTGTTCCAATGATGTCACAGACTTTTGTTTGTTCCCTGATCCATGCGCAGGACATGAAACGCATCGTAACGGGCCACGAGATATTTCTTCTATATATATATATATATATATATATATATATATATATATATATATATATATATATATATATATATATATATATATTGTCCACAAGATAGCGTCGCGGGACCGTGGAAGGAAATATTCATTACAGAATCTTTCTTAAAATATTTGACCTAATAATTTAATTATTTTTTTGAAAAAAATAATGTTTTCATACTTGATAATATTATTATTCGGTAGCATTGGCTTAATTCTGTACAGTTTCACCATTACTGCAAATATTGTTTTAGTTGGAAATGCGGACGTGCGGATATAGTTTCCCCCAGTTCGACATAGTTTTTGAATTATTAAAATATTTTCCTGCACTAGTGTAAATTCAATTTTCGCTTCAATGAGTTGGTAATAAATGTTTGGAATTCCTTCTAAAAGGATCATTTTATATTAGATGGATAAAATGCTGAATTATTGAAGTGTCATATTCAAATCACACTTCTAAAAATAGACACATTACCAAGGCTGTTCGAAAAGTTTTCAGCCTGACAAACCAAACCCAAAATCTTTGAAATTAAAAATAAAAATTCAATGTCACCTTGCAATTCAATACATTTACACCAAAGGCGTAAAACTTTTTAATACTGGCGCTATAATGTGATTTACTCAACTTTTATAAACAAACTAAAAAGACAAATACTTTTCTTACGATTGGTTAGAGAGACCTGATATAATTAAGAGAAAATTGATATATCAGAGTGTGCGTTTGCCGATGATGTCGTAATATTGTTAGGGAGTGAAAATGACCTTAGGAAAGCTTGAAAGTATAAATGACGTGTTGTTGAAAGACGGAATGAAACTGAACAAATCGAAATAAAAACTAATGGTTGTCTCGCTAGAAAAAAAAGAGAAGTCAAGGTAATATTAGCCGAAAAGATACAGCACGTTAATAATTTCCAGTACCTAGGAGTAATGTTAGAAGGGACCAGAAAACACGAATTTGACTTGAGTAAAAGGATAGAGAGAACGAACAGAGTATATAATGCCTTGAGAAGAAGCTTCATAAACAAAAAAGAAGTAACAAGACAAACAATGTGCTATGTTTGATTAAATTATCCAATTTAATAATTTTTTTTTAATTTAAACCTCAATCAGTATAGAAAAAGACTATATAGAATGTTCCAAAAAATAATAGTACTCCTAATATCATCGAAAAAATCAGCAAAAATAAAAGAAATATGTTAAAATGAGGTGTTCTATTCAAACTATCATATCTAGGCGAAATTAATGGATGAAAACTTTCTTCCAAAGCATTTAAAAGGGGACTTAATGTACTATCAGATACTTATTACATAATTTAGCTTTATTTTAAAAAATATAGTTAGTTAGGTAAAGTTCACTGGTATGATGTTCTTCAAAAACCGATTCGGTCTCGTTTTCGCTCTCTTTGTCGTCGAAAATATGAGGTGCCTCATATAACCCTTCTACTTCATACGCACAGCGAGTACGAGAACACGTGTTCCTTTTGAGCTAAATAGAAAATGAAGGAAACCGATAAATAAATGTCCAATAAAAATAAAAGTTTTCAGTAAAAATACTATAGAAAATATATTTATGATTTACTTACTACAAACTGTGTTAAGATCGAAAAAACACACTATTTATGCAAAAACGTTATTTAAGGGTTTTTATTTATTGATATAACATTGACACATCAACAACACTGGGTGGCGTATATATATTTTCTCCCACTCAAAGTCATCCCCTCAACCATTTATAAGGAAAAAACACTTTTAATTCACCCCTAGGTATCCCTTATCCAGTGCTTCTCTTGAGGGTTAAATATAGTGGCAATTTAGATATGTAAAAGTAAAAAGCACCCGGAATTATAAAGTAAAATACAAAAAAAATCATTTATTCATCAAAATATATTTTTTCGCCTTCAAAGTAATCCCCATCTTGTGCAATCATCATCATTTAATGCGTGATGCAATTCTCCGTGCATTGTACGTAGGCTGATTGAGGTACGGTCTTCAGCTCCTTTAGTGAATTTTCTTTTATTGCCTCAATTGATTCAAAATGCATTTCTCCAGGTGGTAATTTTAGCTTCAGGAAGAGGAAAAACTCACACCGGGCTATTAGGACGCTCGTTGAGTTCTTGGTAAAAACTCTTACACAGCGATGGTTTTGTGCGATGGCTATTATGGTTATGTAAGATCCATTAATTTTCCTTCCACAAATATGATCGTTTTCGGCGGATATATTCGCGCGCAAACGCCTCATGATGCCTAATATTATTCCTTTTTCAGCTTTTGAAGAAGACTATGACGCGATTTTTTCGGTTTTGGCTCAATTCCGATGTCTTTTGGCTTGTTTGCATGTCGTAATCATAGACCCATGTCTCGTGACCCGTTACGATGCGTCTCATGAACGTGGTCTCCTTAGAAGCTCGAGCGATCATGCCTTCAGCAATCTACTTTCGATGCTCTTTTTGGACAAAATTGAGTTCTTTTGGGAACGTGTTTCATGCAGAAAATATCAATCATGTTATAAAGGGGCTTAAAAGATATGTTCACCTCTTGAGTCACTGGTGCACAACTTATAACAATGTAAGAAGAGATGCTGAAGAACTACTGCACATTAAAAACTGATATTGTACTGTTAGGGATCGATCTGTAAGGAGACGAAGATTATAGGAGCTCAAGGACCACTGACAAGCTGTAATACCACAGGAAAAAGAAGAAGAAGAATAAACTACACTTACATTGAACTCATTGTTTGAGAGATATGTTGAGATAATTTACTAGGATGACGATCTAGTTTACTAGAGTTATGTTAGAAAGGTTAATAAATGGCAATAACCCACAATACTGGTGTCCAAATTTTTGAATAACGTTCCTATTCTCCAGATTTTGATTCTGGCGTGGATTTGTTTTCATAAATTCATTTAAATGTATCGTGTCCTCGAGTCTGTAGTTTGAAGGATATATTAAGGTTGGAAGAAATTCCCATTCGAGTTCAAACAGGGTTCCTTTCGCAAGAACTGCGAACGGAACAAATATAAGAAAAAAATAAATATACGGAAAATAGCTGGCAAATAAGATGAAAGAGGCGACGATAAATTGTGGATAATAAATTTCCTAACACTAAACATATTAGATTATTTTTTTTTTTTTTAATTTAAAAACTTTAATTTTTTTTAAGCATGGTATTATATGCCACACTATTTTGATAAGCTGAAACACATGCAGGATTAATTTTAACAGGAGTATCGTTCGACAAAACATTAAACTTTCGAATCCAATAAGAACAGATAAATCAAGAGAATCACAATGTAAAAATAAAAATTGAGTGTTCTAAATTTACTTGTTAGTGAAATGGTAAACATATGTATAACAGGCGGTATGGATTAGGATACTTATCTTTCAACGTATGCTTAAATATTTAGGGCCCAATTATGTTTAAGAGTTTTTAAATATTTGAAATTGTACTATTATTATTTTAACTTCACCCAAAAGAAATGTTGGCTAGTATTTGAAGAATAACTAGGAAAATCAACAGAAGAAAAACGAGATTCTTATGAAAAAATTACTATATTTAAAATAACCTAAAAGAATACAAATTACACCGTACAAAATTATAGGCCAGTCCCTTTTTTTTCATTGTTTAAAACCAAAAAATTAAAAATTACTTCTCAATACGTCGTAGAACCTCCGTTATTCTCCAATGCTGGCAAGCATTCGTCTGATGAAGCTTGTTATAAAATCCATTGCAAAGTCCTGTCCTAAATATTCTGTAAAACTGCATGGCGATGAGCAGAATGCTGTGGATTATACGGAATATACGTTCTGACCCATTCTTTGTTTGAAGGTGCACAGTCTGTGTACAAAGTACCCGCAATTTCTCATTTACAAAACCCGCGTAAAATATTATTTTCTGCTGTCCCCATTATGACTGTACTCTGCCTAGTTACGATGTGCAATTTGAGCGCGATAGGTGAACTATTTTGTTTATATCAGCTGGTTTTGTTAGTCGGCGTCAAGTGCGTGTTGCGATTTAACTATGAATAAAAATATTGAGCACCTTCAATTTTGTGTGTCAAACGAAATTTTGTCTGCCGAAGCACTGAAAATGTTGCAGAAGAAAAACGTGATTCTTATGAAAAAAAATTACTGTATTTAAAACTATGTAGAAGAATACAAATTATACCGTACAAAATTATAGGCCAGTCCCCTTTTTTCATTGTTTAAAACCAAAAAATTAAAAATTACATCTCGATACGTCGTAGAACTTCCGTTATTCTCCAATGCTGACAAACATTCGTTGGAGAAATGACTTAACAAGTTTTTTTATGTATTTTGGTTAAGCTTTTCCGATTCTTCCTTTATGCAGTTTTTGAGGTCCTGAATATTGTTGAATTACCTCCCACCGGCATAAAGTGTTCTGCTATGCTGCCCCCACAGTTTTTAATCAGGTTTAAGTCTGGTGATTGGGCTGGTCAAGGTAAAAGAGAAATGATGTTTGTTTCAAACACATTTTTGGTCAAACGAGCTGTATGAATAGGTACATTGGCCTACGGACAAACGAGACGACCTCTTGTTAATTCTGTTTCTCTTTCGACGAAAGATCCTATTATTATATCAATGTATTTTTTTGTATTCATTTTTGATAAACAATTAGAAACGAAAAAATTAGATTTCTCATAATATTTTATGGTTGCCCAAATCATCAAATCAAAATTCCCCTCCACCTATCCGACGTGGACTTAAATTGATTTTATCTTTCTCGAAGTTATAGAAATAATACTGAAAAGTCCTTCGAAATTTAATACTTTTTCATCACTGAAGATAATGTTTATAAAATATTTTCTTCCAGCTCACATGATCTGCTGAAATACGTTTCCTGTTCTCTTTGTATTTGTTGGAAAGGGGTAATTTTTTGAGTTTTATTTAAATTGGGAGTTTCTTGAATAATACGTTGAACATTATATACGTTAGAGTATACTCCAGCTTTTTCTGCAATTACCCTTGTACTGTCAGTAGAATTGGAAGCCTAACGAAGAATAGTCCTCCGGTCTCGACTTGTTGTAGCCATTAGTTGATCCTTACCTTTTTTTCTCCGTACTGATCGCCTAGTCGTAAATAATTTCTTTCAACGTGCCTACTTCGGTTTTAATTTCTGTTTATTTTTGATACACTCCAATTTTTTTCACCCAAATCCGCAATCACCGATATTTCACTTTCATTTATTTTGTTTTCCTTTAGGCATTTTCGTTCGGTAACTAAATTATTAATAGTTAATATTTAAACAAATAAAACCGACACTGGCAATGACGAAATTTATCCGCCCAGGACAAAATTTAATTGAAAACTGAGCGGTGGCCTATATTTTTGTCGCACGTAATTAGTTACGTTTATACAAAAACTGTAAACAAATAATTAAATAAAAACGAATGGTAGAATATTCTAACATTTATCGACATGTGAAATAGTATTAAAATACTTGTTAAAATAATATTAAGTTTTGATAAATAGAAAACATTTGCAAATTAATAATTTTGCTAAAAAATGGATGGCCCATAGTTCCGGGAAGTGCATGTTATGTATGAATAATAAAAGTACAGGGCGTGGCTGTTCTGAGGTTCAGTTCAGCTATATTTCAGTGTTCAACGTAGATCATATCTTACTTTTAAAAAACCTTACAAATAGAAATCACATGTTGTTCAATTTGGTGATCTTCCTAGTCAGGGTATGTTCCCATATCTGGATATGAGATGATTGGGTAACAATTGTCTATAGGCGTTTATTGATACCCTAGCGGTATAAGAATTAACTTGATTTTGCTTAAACCTTTTGATACCATTAACAAGATTATTTATGAAATCTATAAACAAGGAAAAACATTAATAAGGAAATCTAGCTAATTGTTGTCTCAAAAACGCCGATCATGTAAATAGTGAGGTGACAGAACAGTAATTATATTTTCATTTTCATCCCAAAAAAAAATAGGATGCGATAATACCAGAAGATAATATTGAACTCCACACTCTGACCTTTTTACTGTAAATTAAGTTCCATGCACTTGGAGGAGTTATAGTTATCATCATAGCAATATTTTGCTTATTCACAAAACTCGGAAGGTATAAATGAGCTTCGTTATACTAAATTTTGAATAGATGTTTTCATTTTCGCCCAAAATGGCCGAGAATTGAAAACCAAAATGTATGTGGCAGAAATGATCTTGATATCCCATGTTCTACCTGTATTTTGTTTTGGCGAAGCTTGTTGTAAAATCCATTGCAAAGTCTTGTTCTAAATATTCTGTGAAAATGCATGGCGATGAGCAGAATGCTGTGGATTACATCGAATATACGTTCTGACCCATTCTTTGTTTGAAGATGCACATTCTGTATACAAAGTACTCGGAATTTCACAATGCCCGCGTAAAATATACTTTTCTGCTGTCCCTATTATGACTGTACTCTGCCTAGTTACGATGTGCAATTTGAGCGCGATAGGTGAACTAGTTTGTTTATATCAGCTGGTTTTGTTAGTCGGCGTCAAGTGCGTGTTGCGATTTAACTATGAATAAAAATATTGAGCACCTTCAATTTTGTGTGTCAAACAAAATTTCGTGTGCCGAAGCGCTGAAAATGTTGCAGAAGCCTTACGGTGAATCGTGTATATGAAAAACACAGGGATATCAATATTATAAAGTGTTCAAAGAAGATCGAGAAGTGTTAGTTGGCTTGCCTCGTTTTAATCGATTTTAACGTATACGAACGACGAAAACATTAGCAAAATCAAAAAATTAATGCTCAAAAATCGCCTCATGAGTCAAAGAAGTTGGCTCAAGAGGTGAATATGTCTTTTATGTTCGTTCAGAACATTATGACTGATATTTTGGGCAAGAAAAAATATTCAATAAATTGAAACTGCACACTTATCAAGGACCGATGACAATAGAATAATTTAATAAGTTCGTCCCATTATCCTAAACAGGATCGCCAGGATCAAGGATTTGCTTTCGGAGATCGAGCCTGAGACACGGTTACAACGCCCAAGGAACGCAGTAGGTACGCAAATTAACCACTCTCGCCACCCCAACCGTAGGTAGTGACGAAAAATAAATAATCGTTTAAAAATACTAAAATCACACTTTTATAGCAGATTGAACTAAAAAAAGAAAAATAAATTATGGTTTAAAAAAGTTAAAAAGACGTTTTAATGGTAAACCGAACTAAAAAGTAAAAAATAATTTTTAATATAAGAATAAAGTGATGAACCAGAAAATGAATGTGTCATTCTAAAAAAGTACAAAGCGTGGGGTGCTTTGTACCATATTTTCATATTAATTCTACTTATAGAAATTGTATTAATGGAATATTTATAACTGACATCGATCACTCCATGTCTTTTTCACAATGACATTAATTTTCTTGTTCATCACTTTATTCTTATACTAAAAATTATTTTTGACTTTTTAGTTCGATTTACCATTAAAGCGTGTTGTTTAGTTTTTTTTTAACTATAATTTATTCTAAATAAACAAAAGTTGACAGCTATCTGGTGAATAACGATGCTTATTAAAAACAAACCATTTCCGATGCTACGAGCGCCATGTCCAGGATTTTCTAAGGACTTATTGAACGACCCTCCTAAAAGATTTTTTTTTGTTTTATTTAACAATTCTGGGTATTTTTTATGCAGAATGTATATAGTTTTTTCTTCAATTTTATGGTTAATAATTCTAAAAATACAGCGATGGCAGTCGCTTTATCACTACGTGGAAGACGGGCGGGAAATTTGATTTATCTTTGCCCACCCTTTGTAATTTATTAAATACTATGCTGGATCAAACATTCAAAAAAATTAGACTCCCCAGAAAACTATAAATACTGCTACAAACCATTTATTTTGAAAAACTAAAAGAAAAATATAACATGTTGGATTAATTTTCATAGAACTGAATGGTGGGTAAAATTTATTTCGGATTCGAACGAAATAGATAAATCAAATTAACCACAACAACATAAAAATAAATAGAAGGAATCGTCCTAGATTTATCTTTAATTCTAATACCGAAAAACTTACGGACTAAAAACGGATTAAAACTTCCAAGATGTCAACTTTTGTTGTATATTTTCCTTTTATCTATTGACAATGTTTTCGGATATCAAATTTCAAAATATAGTTATAAGTCTGTCTATAGATACATAGTTTATACAAGGTGGTCGATGGGAAACGGATGTTTTTGGAATGGGTAGTACTCAGCTAGAAGAGGTAGATGTGCTCTATCGGCTCTCCCTATGATGTTGTTTATTATCTATCATGCCGCTGTGAACTCAGGAGCACTGCGTGTTTGCCTACGATACTTTCGTTAAAGGTGGTGAGACTGTTGTTAAAATGCCAGAAAGCTTCAGGCGTCACTTCAACATCAGGCGTTATGGTGAGATCCATATCCGCAACATCAGTCTCAGATGGATAGCTGCAAATCGAACGGGGGTCTTCAAACAGTTAATAAAGAATATTACACATGCCTACAAGAAAAAAAATGGTGCCTAGGATTTTAGAACAATTTTTTTAGCTACACTTCAGGCGCTAAACCAAAAAATGACATCAGTTTTTCTCTATCTGCTCTACTTTTTTATGGGTGTTCTAAAATTGTTATGTATATTTGCCCTATTGTCAGTCTGCAGTTGAGTTAATTCCAGGAAAATTCTACTAGAATTTTATATAAGAATAAATAAATTATACTAGAATAATATAAGCATTGCCTTTTCGGTAACCGAAGTGATCTTCAATGATTGAACTAGAGTTGAGTGAGGTTAGTTTGTGAGGTCGGGCCGGACAGGGTAGATCAAAGTTGTCCTCGCGTGATATTTGTGTTTAGGAAAGAGTTGTTATAAAGTTACTCTAAAACGCTGTGCATTGTAGATTGTTACTAAGCGTGTGTAGATTTGTGTTACTGAATAGAAATAAAATCAGTTCAAGTAGATGAAGTTGCTTAAATCATCTTAATAAAAAAAACAGAAAACTTTAGAAATTTTGTAAAGAGAGCTTATCTTGGTTACTTTGGAGTTAGCTGTGGTGATCAGGATAAAACCTGAGCACCACATCTGGTCTGTAAAACATGTACATAACATTTACGGCAGTGGACTACCGGGAAAAGAAAAAGCCTAAAATTTACTCAAATTCAGCGTACCGATGGATTGGAGAGAACCCAAAAAGCACTTCGATGACTATTATTTGTGACTAGTAAAACTTACCGGAATCAATCGAAACAACCGTAGCACGTGGACTTATCCTGATTTAGTCTCTGCAAGACGACCGGTCTAGCACTCAGAGAAAGAGCCGATTCCAACGTTTACTAGCTACCAGAGCACTGTGGGGACAAGTATTGTCCCTCTGATACTAATGAACGTGACAGTGATTATGTAAGGATGTCAATTCCTCAACGTTTCAATCAGGATGAGTTAAATGACCTAACCTAACTCAACCAGTCAAAAGAAGTTTCTGAATTACTGGCTTCCAGGTTGAACGACAAAAATTTACTGGAACAAGAAACCAAAATTACCTTTTACCGTACAAGAGAAAAGGGTCTGCTCTCATTCTTTGCTCAAGAAAGCAATTTTGTATTTTGTCACGAAATTAAAGGACTCCTAAAAAAATGGATCTTCCTGAATATTCTCCAGATGATTGGCGCCTATTTATTGACAGCCCAAAGCGAAGTTTGAAAACGGTCTTTCTTCAAAATGGAAACAAATATTTTTCAATGACACTCAACGAAAAAGAAAGAAGGATATATATATATATATATATATATATATATATATATATATATATATATATATATATATATACATTAATCAATGCACACCTCCCAGTTAACGAAGAAAATAAATCTAATCCTGAAAAAGTAAATAAGTCCTGGGAAATTCAGGAAAAAACTATCTCTAAAATTCCCTCTAACCATGTAAAAATCCTATTGGGTGATTTCAACGCCCAACTAGGGAAAGAAAAAAAGTACAGGAAAACAGTCGGCAGTTTTCCCGCTCATAAATGGACTAACCATAATGGTAGAAGATTTAAATAATCTCAACCCATTTTAAGAAGAAAATAACAAAACAAAAAACCTGGAGGTGCCCAAACACGTACATGGGTGAATTTCAAATTGACCATGTTGCCATTTTGTACCCCTATTATAAAGAGATTTTGAATGCTCAGTTCAGTTCAATTTTGAAGTCAGGAAAGGAGCAAGTATAGACACGGATCACTACTTGACTAGAATCAAACTTAGCTTAAAACCTCGAAAACTTATTCAAAAGAGGCTGCTAATACCAAAGTTTGATCCAACGAAAATAAAACCAGCCCTAACAGAAGAGCTTGATAAACAACCAGCACAGAACTGGCAAGAATTAAACAAAAAATTATTAAAACAGCCTTAAAGTTGGTCCCTTTACAAAAACGTAGAAAACATCCGTGGTGGGATGAAATTTGCGAGCAAGCAGTATTAAGCCGAAGTAAAGCATTCAAAGATTGGAACAGTCAAAAAACAGCGATAAACTATAACATCTTTTTGGAAGTAAGAATAGAAACATCGAAGCTAATTAGACAAACTAAAAGAAAATATGAAAACAATCAACTTAATGAAATAGAAAAAGATTTCCAAAAAAATAACACCCGAAACTTTTACAAAACATTTAAAACTAAATTAACAGGCTATCAACCGCAAAGTATTTGTTTCCAAAAGGAAAACGGACAATTAGCTCTAAATAACCAAAACAATTGCAAAGAACTTGCGAAATATTTTGAACAAATACTAAACTGTCCTGAGCCCTTAAACAAATTAGCAATACTAAACCCTAAACAAACAAACCCAGATTCATTACCACCGAATGAAGATGAAATAATTAGGCAAATCAAGCGGCCTAAAAATGCTTCTGGTGAAGATGGAATCACTGCTGAACTTTTGAAATCCGCTGGTCCAGGTACAATCAAGGAAATAACCAAAATTCTACAAGAAGTTTGGCGAACTGAACGGATTCCAGAAGATTGGAAAGATGCTCTAATCCATCCACTACATAAGAAAGGAGATAGAACGGATGTAAACAACTATAGAGGGATATCTCTTCTCCCAGTCTGTTACAAGATTCTATCTCAATGTCTACTAGACAGAGCACAGGGACAGTTAGAACATAACATTGGTGAATATCAAGTAGGTTTTCGACCGGGCAGATCCTGCCCTGAACAGATCCTGAATCTAAAGTTGATTCTAAGACATCAAAAACTGTACAATAAAAATCTCGTCTGTACATTTGTGGATTTCAAAAAAGCATATGATTCTATTGACCGCGAATCTTTATTCCGAATCTTGAAAGAACAAGGACTGGATCTGAAAACGCTGGTAATTATTAAAGCAATGTTAACTAACACAAGGTCAAACGTTAAATTTATGGGTGACATCTCAGAGCCCTTCGAAATTAAAACTGGAGTGAGACAAGGGGATGGACTCTCGCCACTCTTATTTAACTGTGTTCTAGAAAAAGTAATACAGGAGTGGCGTGAAAAAAAGTCGGCCCTGAATATTGACCAGCCTATTAAACTGGGGAGAACCAACAACAAAATTGATTGTCTGGCATTTGCTGATGATCTAGTAATTTTAGCTCAAGATGTATTAACGGCACAGAAACAGATTGAAATCCTAAAAGAAACAGCAGAAAAGGTAGGACTCCAAATTTCCTTTGAAAAGACACAATACATGACCTGCAAGAGACTAAGGACACCATTTCTAAAAACAAAATATGGTAACACCAGACGAGTCTTTCAATTTAAATATTTGGGTGAAATAATCATGGAAAATGGGTTGGAAAAAACGGCCAATAAGGGTAGATGTCAAAAAATGGAAACTGCATTGAGACTTACGCAAAATATTTACAACAAAAAATGTATATCTAAAAACAAAAAATTGAGACATTACAACACAGTTATTAAGCCAGAATATCTATATGCTGCAGAAACGCTCATTTTGAATAGAAAGCGGGACATCGAGGACATTGAAAAGAACAAAAGAAAAATCATAAGAAAAATCTTAGGCCCCAAACAAATAAATAGCACAACATACCGACTTCGAGAAAACCAAGAAATCAAATAATACACAGATATACATGGCGATATGAGAATAAGAAGACTTAAGTTTTACGGACACATAAAACGGATTAATCCGAGTAGGCTAACTAGACAAATAGTCGAATTTTATGAAAATAGGAGTAGAGCTAAAGTAGAAATAATTAAATGGATTGCTGCAATTAAAGAGGACCTAAGATCAGCAAATATTACACAAAGTGAAATTCAGGATAGAGGCTGTTTCAGGCACAAGGTTAACGTTTGGAAGGTTGGCCTGAGAGAAAAATGTAGGAAGAGTGGAACTTGGTCTGACGAAAGGAAAAAAGCTCATAACGAAAGAATAAAATTAGTATGGGCGCAAAGGAAGGCTAACAACAACAAGCGCCTCTAATTGTACTTCGCGTGGTCCACCAGGGCCCATACGTGAATAATAATATATACATATATATATATATATATATATATATATATATATATATATATATATATATATATATATATATATATACATAACTTTGGTTTTGGAAAAGATAAAGTATCATAAACATCAATGGGTGATTTGTGTGGACTTAAAAATGGTAAAATTTCTCATTGCACAGTAAAATGTCGACACCAAATATCCTTGCTAGTTGTGCCTCTGGGATAGCAGAGATAAAACCACACTACTGGGTTAGAAAGAGTGGCCTAAGAGTCTAAACATGGACGTTGGGAAAAATAATGTCATTAATGAACCCTTAACTGGACGAGATAAAATCATTTTTCCCTCACAGCATATCAAGCTCAAGGATCCTGCGTTCGTGAATTCGGTGAATGTGGCTGAGCGAAAAGTCTGGACTTCGTTTGTTGCAGTTCTCAGAAATTTTCTGAACAAACATAAAGCTGAAAGCTATGTTGAAGTGGTAAACAAGATGCTGAACAGTTTCAGATCCCTTGGCGTGTAACTTAAACATTAAGGTGCACTATTTACCAGCCACTTAGGTCGTTTTCTTCAAAGTTTAGGATACATCAATGAGGAACAAGGTGAAATATTTCACCAGGATATTACAACTATGGAGGATTGCTACCAAGGAAGATACATGATGGCACGCACATGATAGCAAATTACTGCGGGTGTTTAAAAAGGAACTGTTCCAAAATACATTCAAGAATGTCATGGAAAAGAAGCTTCTGAAGTGTTCTAAAATGTTATAACTTAGAAATTTAAGCTTCTAGGCAAAAATGAATGCAATATTGGAATTTAGGGCATCAAATTCGTATGAAATCAGCTCCAAATACCGCGGCGCCAAGGACACCCAAAATCATTGGTCTGTATTATTTAAGCGTTGTACATCATTTGCGTGACTCCATTCGAAAAAAAAACTTGGTTTTTGTATCATGATGAGACACTAAAGCTCAGAGCAATAATTATTCGTCAATTTTTCGTGAAAAATCAAACAAATACCGATCCATAAGCACCATATTGACCATTTATATAAATGGTCAATATATAAAACCATTTCGTGGATGTGATTTTGAGACTTTGAAAGAAATATAATAGTCGAGTACAAAAACTGTTACGAAACTGGAGAAAAAGTTGGCATAAATGTATTGCAGTGACAGGAGATTGCTTTGAAGGAAGTAAAATAAATTTGCATGAATAAAAAATACTTAAAAGTCGGGGGGCGGTATAATTCACTGCTAGAAGAGAAGAGTGCTCGCGACTATATTTTCATTCGACTTTTAAAAATTCGACTTTTAAAAATTACGAAACTTAATGACCCATACATTAGTTTCACATTCAAGTAATATTTCTAATTTATGTTAAAAGTAATTTTAATTGAAGTGCTAATCTAAATTAGGCTATAAAAGTTAATTTATTGCTTTTTTTATTATAATGCATGCATACATTTCCATGATATGTACTTTTATTTTTAACTCACACCAATTAATATATTTGTGCTTATTATTAAATATATTAAAAATAGAAAGAATATAAAATATGACATAAAATTAATTTGACCATCTTCCAAAAACAAAATTTGTATTTTCATATGTAAACAAATGAATAGTATATGTGGCAATTACTGTTACATGTTTTTTTGAAACATATAACTCTAATTTATACTTTAGCATTTATATATTTTTTTTATTCTCGGTAATATTCCATTCTACTTACAAACGCATGGGAAATTTCATTTTTTTTATATCATTTCAGGCATATGTCGTTAATTGTAGAAAGTAGAGGTGCTTTATATTGTTTATTAATGCAAAAAAATTGTGTTTTAAATGAGTGTATAGTTTTAATAGGTAAAATCGCTAAGGAAATGTGTTGTAAAAACGCTAAGTTGTAAAGCTGTTGTATAAACATCGAAGTTAAAGGCATTATCCAGTCTCAGCACCAAAAATTATAAATAAACTGTTGGTTATCGTACTCATATACAGTAATAGACAAAAGTATGTAGACAAAGTGAATTTTTATAATTTCTAAGTTTTATTTTAAAAACAAATACATATTCTTAAATATCCCAATAATATCGAGAAGAAAAATGAAAAAGTTGAATTGTTACAAGACAAAAGTATATAGACAAAACTAATATTACCAAAATCTATATGAAACAAAATTAAATAACATTTCAAATATGTCAAAATAGTAAGTACTATGCTTTATATTTTGTGGCATAACGTTGTTAATAATAGCAGCTTGGCACCATCTAGGCATTGACTCAAGAAGTTTATTAATGTAGACATAATCAATACTTTTCCATTTTTCATCCAATACCCTATATAGATTTTCTTTAGTGGAGTAAGTAATCCTATGATTCAAGTAATCCCACATGTTTTCTATAGGGTTCAAATCCGCCGATTGCGATGGCCATTTTAAGATAGCAATTTTTTCATCTATAAAGAAATACTTGACTAACTGGCTTTGAAGAATGCTTGGGATAATTATCTTGTTAAAAATAAACTCTTAAAGGCATGTTATCTTCCATATAAAGTCACATTATGTTCACTAATATATCGCGATACATAAATCTATCCATAATCAATCCCAGACCAACCCCAGACCATGACATATCCACATACCCGTTTCCAATCATGTAAAGACGTCGACGAGCCAAAACCTGCACGGCTCCTTCTGTTCTTCTTTGAAAGAAGGGGTTTCTTGATAGGTCGACGTGCAAACACTTCTTCTTTGTGGACATGTTTGCTAATCCTTGGGTTATTAAATTATCTCCTATTTCGGTTGAAGTTTTGAATGGAGCCTTGGAAATACGTTTAATTAATTTTACTGTTCTCTCACTAACTTTTCTGGGACGACCGGATTTTGGCGATACTCTTATTGTTCTCCTTTATTTAAATCTATTAAATAATGCCCATATAGCGTTCCTTTTTGCATTAAACTAAATTTTTAGATATAGAAGCTTGATTTCGACCACTTTGGTATAGTTCAACTATTTTAGTTTTTGGCTCGAATGGAATATGAGGACCACTCGGCATTTTAAAAAATGTTTTAGGATGAATGTCTATTGATGCGTATGTTAACTGTATTTATTTTAAAGTGAAATGAATAAAGTTACTTTATGATATCTATAAAGTCTATATATGTTTATCTCGCAAAAAATTTGTTTGCTTGATTTGCTTTTTTGGCTATAGTGTAAACAAAATTAAATCTATCGAATATTTTTTTATCAGTGCCGTAGAATTTATTGACAATATAAGAAAATTTAATTTTACAACAAAGAAATACCTATAAGCATTAAACTGATTGTCTATATACTTTCTCCATTACTGCAGATCGACTTGAAATGTTCGGCAACGAACTGTGCTAAACTTAAAGGGATTTACTACAAAACATTTGTTAATGTCAAAGTTAATATTTATTTTTCGACGCGCGTTTCGCGAACTATGGAATGGAAATGCAACTGTTCAATTTTCTCAAGTATTCTTGGATAATGGTAATGTGATACCAAAAGTTCAAGAATGTGTGCCGCAGCGAGAAAGCGGTCCGGAAATCGAGCCCGAATCGACAAATTTTACACCATGTCAAACAGGATTTTACTAGAAGTGCTGGAGGTGTTTCGCGACAAGTTGGTATTTTCTTTTGGATTAGTATTCTATAGATTTCTTTGGATTGGTACATACAACACTAAAAGAGCAATTACTTTACCCCTATCATATACAAGGATACAAATACTCTTACTCGATTTACTGATTTTTCACAGAGTAAAAACATTGTGAATGGTTTATTATGGCAATTAATCATGTGCTTCTTAATGTGTCGTGAATAGATTAAAACGTATTATGGTGTGAAGAATTAGGGTTAGTAATTTCAACTTTGACATTAAACGACAATAACGTGTAAGTTTCCTTATTTTAAATTTTAAATTACATTTATTTTGAAACGTATGAAATAAATGAATCCATCGATTTGTACGTCATCAAATCGCCAGCAACTTCACTTTGTAACTCAATATGCGAACGAGTTCGCACGTGCGCGAACGTGCTCGCTCAATCAAAAATGATTTTTGTAATTTTGAGCAATGTTTGGGAACACCTTTCGGATGAGTTCGGGTTTTGATCCGATGAACTGGCAAAAACTGACGGGGAATATAATGTAGCCAGAGGAAATGTCAACGGATATTTTGCCATGGTAAATGTCCAGCAATTGTTTTGAAAATATTTCTCCGTTTGTAGCATTGCGTTTGATTTGTAGCATTGCGAGTTCTGCGATCTAAATTGCTCCGTCTTATTGGTGGAATTGCAATGCGATTAAAATGTGTCAATTTAATTCAATTATGTCGATTGCGACATAATGTGCGATGCGAACAATAGCAATTGAACTGAAAATGGACAATTAACTCACTTTGTTGTTACTGTATAACCGTTTGTCACTGACCGTATTTCGTAGGTAAATTTGTTTGCGATAAAACGACAAAACTTAATTAACTTCATGAAACGATTGCGATGAACTTACAACTGAATCACAATTCAACTGAATCAATTTTTCGTCACTATGTAACTGATTGGCTTGATTCACAGTTTGACAATTAGCTGTCAAATGACATTTGCGCACGTAGCGAATAGAAATAAAATAATTACATTTGTTAGACAGATAGCGAAACAATAAAAAACAAAAACAAATGTATGTATATGTAAAAAAGTAAAACAAACAATTTAAACCCCACAGAGAATCTGTGAGAGGAATTAGATCGCAGAATAAGATGCCAAAATTTTTCAAATAAGAAGAAATTTTACGAAGCTCTTAAAAATAAATGGGATTCAATTTCTGTAGATCGAATACAAAAGTTAATTGATTCAATGTCGGCACGTTGTGAACCTGCCATAAAGACCAAAAGATATGCCACTAAATATTGATTAACTCATTACTATAGTTGATTATTATTGTATTAGAAAAAAAATGTTATATTATACTTTCGGTTAAGCACAAAAGCAAGGGTTGATAGTCCGAGGGGGCTGCTGACCGGGGTTTTCGGTATCTGATGACCGTGGTTCGGAACCCACGTTAAGCTGTAGGTCCAGTCGCTAAATAGCCTTCTCAGTTGCTGATGCGCCTCTAACCCCAAAAATTTACTTTAAAAGTTTTTTGCTATCAAATGATAGCGTTATATAAAAATTGATTAATTTTTGTATTTTAGTTTAAGTCGATTTTTATCTTTGTCAAAATACTTTTAAGCGCTACTGCTACTACTAAATCGAATACAATGCATCGAAATAATCGGTGTATATCAGGCTGCCTCTCAGGTTCATTGAGATCATTGCCATTTGTAAATTTGCTAGACATCTTTTTATAAGATATTTTTCTGGTAATTTTTATTGCATTAAAAAGTGTCGGGATTCTCGCCCAATCTCCATATTCACCTGATTTTGCTCCGTGCGACCTACGACTATCCCCAAAAGTAAAACTTGCCATGAAAGGAGATTCCACACGACTTCGAACATGTAGCTGGTTTAGATGGTGGCTTTGGAAGAGATTCTCAAAAATGATTACTACGACTGTTTCAAAAATTTACGACCGCTTATAGCATTACATTAACTGTTTATTTTAAATAAAACATAATAATACATATAAATGCGAACCGGTTGTGATGTATTATTTCGATTAAACTAAAGAACATGTAAGAAAAAAATCGTCTACGGTACGGAATCTTCCATTCCGCGAAATCGTTTGATAACCTTGTAATATTTCGCGTAATTAAATCGGTCAAATACCCTAATGTTACGTACTAAATCTTAATAGAGCTTAATCGATAAATCGACGTATCTAATCAGCTGTTTTTGTATATAATCTGAAAAACACAACTACACGGTTATCTCATCAAGCTGGAATTCCCTGCATTCCAGAAAAAAAAAACGTTTGCATAATGTAAATTCAGCTTCACCGTCGAGAACCTCATGTAACCAACAGCGCCTTCTTTGAATGAATGTAGATATATATATATATATATATATATATATATATATATATATATATATATATATATATATATATATATATATATATATGTTACATCTAATATTTTCACGGATGGTATGGTATATATACCAAATGTTCTGTATTAAATCTCTTTGAGTAACATAGATCCTTAGCGAAAATTTCAAGTCAGTCTATATGAGTACCATAAATAACAGTTTATTTATAATTTTTGGTGCTGTTACTTGATAGTCGCTTCAATTTCGATACTTGCACAATCGCGTATAAATTTAGAAACACACGATTTCATAACAAGAAATAGCTTCTACTGACGCATTCCGTATTAGCTTCCTTAGCTCTCTGGGGTATGCATATAAGCATCACGTTCATTATGACACAAGGGCTTGTGGTGCGACTGTTCTAAACATTCCATTCACTAGCAAAACTGGAGTGAGAAAGTCCTCTTACGTTTTAACCCCTCGGTTATTTAACTTTTTGCCGGAAAACATAAGAGATAACATTGAGAAGAACATCAGATATCTGCTTATTAGTAAAATATAAAAAAAAATGTGCGAGCCTCATTCAGGTTGGTGTTTGTGAGCATGACTGGATTGATTTGTTAATATATTGTTAATATATGGCGTAAGGTTGTGTCCGTTTTTCATCATTTTGTTCTTATTTCATGTAATGTGAATGCCTGTGCTGAATGTTGTGACGGAGGTTCTTTTTCTAAAGTTTCTATTTTCTTTTCTTGGGTTTGACCCACACACAAGCAGTTCTTCGTGGGTTGTAGGTTAGTATACTTATTATATTAGCGTAAGATCTAGATATACAGGCTGTATGGTATTATATTGAAAATTATTATATTGTATATTGTAAAGATTGTATTGTGACGATCTTAATAATAATAATAATAATAATAATAATAATAATTTAAAAAATCCTTAGCAGATATACCTTTTAAAACTATACACTCGTTAATAACATAATTTTTTGCATTAAATGTGGCCGAGTCTTCTGGAGATCAGTTGAAAAAATAGCTATGCTTCAATGTGTGAATATTATTTAGTGTTTTAAATATAATATATTGGAAAAAAGTTTTATTGAGACATAGTATTAAATAATGTACAATCCCCTTCATTCAGTTGATATAACTCCGTGTGCTATGCTAGGCTAATTGAAAAGTTCGCGGAGCGGAAATGACGAAACAAGTTTATAATTGGAAAAATGACTTTATTCTTGCGTATATTCTGTCTTCAGCTCCATAATTTTTTTTCCATTTCTAATACATTAGAAATACATTTCGTATGAATGAATTTCCATTGCCTTTCAACCTTTTTTACAAAGAATTTTATCACTGCACGATTTTCAATATGTTCTATTTTAAAAAATAACACATGTGTGTTTCTAAATCATTCCGGCTTTCGATTCGTTGATTTTGTGAAGACTCGCGACGTTTCGCCGAAATGTTTTAAATAGAAAATTTACACAAAAACTAAATAGTCTTGAAATTTCCACAATTTTGTTTACAGTGTTAAAAAAAGTGTAGTTGCGCATTTTTTTCAACAAAAACCTTTTATACAGGGTGTGTCATGTAACAGAGGCCAATACCATCTTTCTATTGTGTGTTGTAGCGAATTTCCGTAATCAAATAATTTTCAAAAAAAAAATCAAAAAGTTAATTTTTGCAATAAATCTGAAAACACTTAATATTTCCGAAACAGTTGAAGATAAGTCTAGGGAATTTTACATGAAATATGTCTAGAATTTCCTGAAGAATCCAAAAATTAAATAATATACAGGGTGTTGTATTTAAAATAAGAAAGTTGGTATTGGCCACTGTTACATGACACACCCTGTATAAAAAAATTTTTGTTGAAAAAAATGCGCATCTAAAAATACCAATCGACGTGTTCGAGCGTTTTTTCGAACACGCCCCCATTTATTTATTGACGAATTTATTCCATTTGGCTGGGACACACGGTATATGTTTTGACGAATGTTATTACGGGTGTGAAATGTATTGATAGTTTCTCGGGTATCCCGTGTTAGCTAAATGTCCACTGGAGGACGGTTTCGCTGACGTTTCGATGGAATCTCATCCATCATTTACAAAGCGTTTACTCGACGACAAATGCGACAACAGCAGTCAGAGAAACCACCAGTGGACATGACATTCGGCTAACACGGGATATATATATATATATATATATATTTATATATATATATATATATATATATATATATATATATATATATATATATATACATATATATGTATGTATATATATATATATATATATATATATATATATATATATATATATATATATATATATATATATATACATATATATGTATGTATATATATATATATATATATATATATATATATATATATATATATATATATATATATATATATATATATATATATATATATACAGATATATATATATATATATATATATATATATATATATATATATATATATATATATATATATATATA
Source organism: Cosmopolites sordidus (assembly GCA_031761425.1). NCBI lineage: Eukaryota > Metazoa > Arthropoda > Insecta > Coleoptera > Curculionidae > Cosmopolites > Cosmopolites sordidus. The sequence continues at coordinate 133,369 of JARFXV010001706.1, read as the reverse complement.
TATATATATATATATATATATAATATATATATATATAATATATATATATATATATATATATATATATATATATATATATATATATATATATATATATATATATATAAATGTATATATATATATATATATATATATATATATATATATATATATATATATATATATATATTTATTTATTTATTTATTAACCAACAGATAGCACACTAGAGCGATGGAAGACTAGAGATCAAAATAGTAAGCCATAGTGTATGAATGCAGACCAACCAGTGGAAGAAAGAAGTACGTACCATAGTTAAAAGAGATTGAGAAAAGTTTAATACACTTCAAAAGCAATAAAACTCTCAAAATAGAGATCATGCCTTCAGAATTATTAAAGCGTGGAAGCAAAGAATTTGCTCAAGCCATTTATCAATTATTAATCAACCTTTACAATAGCGAGCAGATGCCTGAAAAGTGGCAGTAGGCGGTAATATGCCAGATTTATAAGAAATAGGATAAACTGAAATGCGAAAACTATCGTGGCATATAAATTTCTAAGTAATAGAGTTAAAAACAGAGAATAATATAGAGAATAATATAGTTGAAAATCATCCACTTCTCTGTCTCACCCTGTAGAACATATTACGCAACTTCAAAGCTTTATATTATTTATTACAATACGTACACTTTCATCGCTTTTTTCAATAGTAAACATTTGGTTGGTCCTTTCTGGTAAACTTACTACGAAACTCGAATTATAAACCAGTTTGTATAAGCAACAACAAATGACAGGCGTCATTTGGGGGACTCGAAAAAAAAATGACAATAAGAGTTCATTCATTACTATGCCACAACCAGGCCGACAGATTCGGATAACGTATGACTGTACTACTATTTCCTGTTTACGTTTAAGATATCGAAGACAATTTTCGTGACAGATTCTTTTTAAACTTTCTAACTGTTTAAACTGATTGCTTAATCCCATTTACGTCATCGATAATAGATTGTTTACTGAGATAACACTGACATTTTTTCATCGTGATGGCGAGTCGCATTAAATTTTTATCAAGGAATATTTTTTATTTGGATGATTATATTATTGAATTGTTTGGAATACTGGCAAACCTTCAATAGAAGCACTGGATAAGGGATACCCAGGGGTGAATTCAAAGTGTTTTTCCCTTATAGATGGTCCCGTTGAAGGGATGACTTTGAGGGGGGAAGACAAAATGTTACTATCCCCACGACAGATCCCCCACCATAGTCATCTTAAGGCAGTATTCTAGTCTAGAAATTTGAAAAAATCATTTTTTTCCATATTTCGATAGTTTAGATATTCAAGAATATCTCCCTAAAAGGATTTTTCAAAATTCGATTTATTTTTAAAGTTATAGTCATTTTAGTGACGTAGCACCCAGACAGGTTTGGGCGGAGCGGATTTTAACCTCGAAGCTGTAAAGACGTACAAATAAGTGAGAAACTCTCTGTGAACTTTTTTTAAAATTTGAAGTGAATATTTGATTTGTGTGGGTATAATGGATCGAAAAAGTAAGAAACGAAGTTCTTGTCGTCCAGACAGATCAAAAAACGGAGGTTCAGTGGCAATCAACATACTCTTGAAGAGGATACATCTTTTACCAGTGCATCTGCAGCAAAGTTGAAAAATTCAGCTGACGATGAAGTTCTTATTGATTATAATTTCGGCTACTGTATTTTAGAGTTTTGTTCTGTGTTTTTTTGTCACTTTTCATTTGTCAATAAGGCATATGAAATAAATCGCAGAATTGTAACAGCTATGAGGCTCATCGGAGTTGGGAGAGAAGGAATTAATATCTTTTGTAGCATCACGGATATTGGTCAGGGTTTGGCCATCGGAACATATTAAGTTGTCTTGTAAGATAATTTACATCTGGCTGCATCGGCTGTGTATAACCTGGTTATTTCTAAAGCTGTGGAGGAAGAGAAAGTTAATTTTAGCTTCTAATCCGAATGCTAATCCTACACATTTCACAGTTTCTGGTGATGGGACGTGGAAAAAGAGAGGTTTCAATTCACTTTTTGGAGTTACTACGCTTGTAGGTAAATTCAGTAAAAAAGTTATTGATACAGTCGTGAAGTCGAGTTTTTGCCAAGGCTGTAATTTATGAAAGAATAAAAAAAATACCGACATCGGTTCTTACGTAGACTGGTATGAAGAACATCAAGACTCTTGCTCGATTATCCACAAAGGAAATGCTGGAAAAATGGAGGTCGACTCAGTGGGTGAAATGTTTGGAAGATCCGAAGAAAATCATGGAGTAAAGTTCGTCAAGTATATCGGGGATGGTGACTCGGCAACTTTTAAAGGTGTCCTTACTATGAATTCTTACAATGATAATTCAGTTGTTATAAAAAAGAGTGTGTTGGGCATGTCCAGAAGCGCATGGGATCGCGACTTCGGAAGGCTAAAAAGGACAGTAGTGGAATTGGTGGCAAGGGTGCAGGCAAGTTGACTGATCAGATGATCAACGAGTTAACTTTGTACTACGGATTAGCTATTCGTCGTTATCCTGATTCCGTTGAGGATATGAAGCGCGAAATATGGACAACTTGTTATCATAAGAGTTCAACTGATAAGGAGTCTCAGCACATGAATTGGACCATGCAGTTGGTGTAAATGGCAGAAAGCAGCAGCCGAAGGAGCTTTGGATGACTTTCAACACGAAGATCCACCACTTACTGATAAAGTTTTAACAGTTTTAAAACCTATTTACGAAAGTCTATCAGATGAGTCTTTATTGGAACGTTGTTTGAGTTCCGAAACTCAAAATAACAACGAATCACTAAATTCTTTGATATGGACGTTTGCACCCAAACATATCCATGCTGGAGTCCAGACAATTGAAATTGCTACTTATTTAGCTGTCAGTATTTTCAATAAAGGTTTTAATCCCATTTTAAATATAATGAAACTTATGGGGATGAAAATTGGTCTGGAAACCCATGGGTTTGTTGTTAGGCGCAATGAAGTAAGAATTCAACGTTCTGAAGTTCGATCTTCAAATGCTTCAAAAGAAGGAAGAACTGCTCATCTTGCGGAAAGAAACGCTGAAAATCAGCAATATGAAGAAGAAGGCCCTATGTATGGAGTTGGGATGGCTGATTAAGAGAATGTAAGTTATATGTACGCATCTATCAGTTACACTGCCTGAAACTTGACGTAAAACTTTAAACGCGTTTTTCTCGAAACTACATTTTTCGATGCGGTTGACATAATATCTCAAGTTCTAGTCGACCGATTTACTTAAAATTTGGCATGAATATTCTTTATATATTTCTCTATCGTATGAACCAATAAAAATTAAAATTTTAAATTATTTATTTTTAATATTTAAAAAAAAATTCGGGAAAGTTGAAAAATTAGTGGAAAAATCGACCTCAATTTTTGAACAGCCACCATTTCGCGAAAAAACAAATTTTTGACACTTTTTCTGGTTCATACGATACTCGCATTTATACTGATAAAAAAGTATCCATAATTTAATTTTTCAGATGACCAGGAGGGTAGATATCATGACGACCTTTTTTTCCCCCCTCTATTTCAACGACGCATAACTTGCTGAAATTTCTATATTTTTTTATTTTTTATTTTTTTATGCACTCTCGAAATATGAATAAATAATCCATAAAAAAATGGATAGTAAATATATCAATTGCTTTTTTTTATGAATCCTTAAAAAACACTCGAAATTCGGGCTTCTAGACTAGAATATCCCCTTAAGATGTGAATACTAACAAAAATATAAGCGACAGTAGTCGGTCTATGGGTATACGCAACCCAGTGCTGTTGTTGTGTCAGTGTTTTGTCAATAAATAAAAACCGTTAAATAACCTTTTTGCACAAATAGTGTGTTTTTTCGATCTTGATACAGTTTGTTATAAGTAAATTGAGGGTTAACTATAATAGCCTGAAAGAAAATATCACTTAGAAAATATCACTTTTATAAAGATATATACTGTTATGATCAAAAAGTAAGAGGACTTTTCAATTCTTCTATTGGAACCTTTGATGTGAAACGCTAAACTTGAAAAGAATTACGACTAAACACCAAAGCACTCTTTTTTTGAACTGCTCTACGCACACTTTTTTTCGCTAACCATGTCAGCATCATCAGGAGGTGATTGAATCTAGTAGATTAAATAAAAAAAAAGTGATTTGGTGTTTAGTGGTAAATCTCTCCAAGTTTGGTAAGGGGACATTTGTTTAAAAAATTCGCATGTTTTAAGTATCGATACAACCATTTGTTTTTTAGGTTGCTATGATTATCTTTGACATCTGACAGATGTTTCGTGTCATTTCGCTTGTTAAGTTAGAAATTACTGCGTGATTTAGAATGGATACTTTTGTTTTTAGAATTGATACATTTATCAAGCAAATAATTTGCAATATACATCAAGCAATATACATCAATAACAATATTTATCAAGCAAAGTATTACGGTGATGAGCTATGCCAAAAAGAATGTTCTGAAGTGGTATAAGGACATTAATGATGGTAGAGAGGCAGTTAAAGATGAATTTCGTTTAGAAAAACCTTCTGAACGGAAAAATTGCGTAGCTCAAAGTGACATTGAAATAGTGCGTCGAAAGATTCAATTCATTGCATTTTGACCGACCATTTCGGACTTTGGAAAGTTTGTACCCGTTTTGTTCAATACAAATTGACTGACGACCAAAAATTGCTCCGAATCTAACACTGTAAAGACTTGATTAAATAGTCGAAAAAGGACGAAAAGTGCAGCCCAGCGTCCAAGAAAACCACGCGTCAAAGTGCCGAATGGAAGCACCCGATCGAGTCAAATCCGAAGAAAAGCCGTCTCGAGAAGTCAGAAATCAAAACAATGTTGATTTGTTTCTACGATTCGGAGGGATTTGTGCACACGGAGTTCGTTCCACTTGGTCGAACGATCAATACTGTATTTAATAGGAGCTTGTTAACCAAGCTCCTGGGTACTACCAACTATTAATACAGCAATTAGAACTGTCACAAAAATATATTCAAATTTCAACTAACGTTTATAAGTTTCAATATCAATTCACGATTAATAGATTTCATTTCAGGATTTTTATAAAAGTTTTATATCGCCTCTTTAGACATTTATAATGGATTTTACGAAACATTGTACGAAATCATGAAGTAAAAAACAGTTTCTTGTCGGAAAATATATTTAGTATCAAATAACATTAGCGCATTGAAATGCTTACACCTTGTACAATAACCTAAAGCGATATCCGTAGTATCAAACATAATGTAAATGACATGGTATTTATTCAGTGTACGTATCAGGAATTATTGCTGGAGGTGTTAGTATTTACTGAACAAACAATTGCTTTGTTTTTCGAAGTGGTCATTCACTACCGAATAATGCCATTTTTAGTGGGTGTGATATAACATTAATAATGGGTATACAAATGCATTTCTGCGATGTGATTTAATAAGTTTATTTTTTGATTATGTAAATCCATATTTTCATTAAATAATAGTCCTCTGTATATTGTAACATCAATATACTTTTGACATCGAGAAACAAGTTTATTTATACCTGTTGCGTAAAATTCTAGAGTCCTGGAGGCAGTTTTTATATCATTTGATTGAATAATTAAGTTGATTTTTAAAGCATTTCTCGCGCAGGAAGTTGTCAAAATACTTGAAAAAATGGTATCGGGTAGGCGGGAGGTCAGGCGAGTATTGCGGATGGTCGGGAGTTTCGTAACCGAACTCATGCAGCTTTTGTCGTGTGATTGATGAGAAGTGTGGCCGAGCGTTGTCACGGAGAAGAATTGGTGCCTTCCTGTTAACTAATATCGAGAACGTGCGTGGCAGGTTTTGATGCGGTTCATCGATTTGCTGGCAATAATTCTCCGCTGCTATTGTTTCCCCCGGGTTCAGGAAGCTGTAATGAATCAGACCGGCCGCAAACCACCAAACAGTTACCAAGTGTTGCTTCATCGCGGTCGAACCACTGAGCCGATCACCGATTGTCATAAAGAATGCACTTTGCATCGTACGTCATACTCCGTTCGAGAAATGGATCGTTTTTATTGCGCAATAGAAAGGCAATGCGTCAAAAACTACTTCAAAACGATGATTCTGTTTCTGTTTTTCATTTAATTTGGGCGGCATCCATTTATCAACCTTTTTTGACTTTCCATTCTCGGGCATATGGTTAGAAATCATTACATGCATTACGTCTTAATTCAGAGACACGCTCCCGAACAGTTGTACACGGATTGGCTTCAAGCTTAAGGCCCTCATTTGGTCGTTGCCAATCTGATGGCCGATCACTATGCTCATCATCTTCAAGCTACGAATTTTTCTAAACCACTATTGCGCAGCTTTTGATTAGTGGTTTCTGGACCAAACGCGTTGATATCGTGAGCTGTTTCGACAGCTTTTCGGCCTAGTTTGAATTGGAACAAGAAAATTGTGCGAATTTGCTTTTTATCCATGTTGCATTTAATTAACACTCTAAAAAAATTGCCCAAAATTATTTTAGAACAAAACTAATATCACAGTTAGATAGAATGAAAGCCGCGTTTTAAAATGATATATAAAGTCAAAACAATTTAATACAAATTTATTTTAAAATATAGCATTTAAAATTAAAATAACAAAAACCCCAATAGCTTTCTTGACAACCTTTATGTATTCGTTCAAATATATTTTCTTGTCTTTTTTAAACTAAATCTCTCTCATCCGACGATTCGGAGTTCGTAATACTTGGATGGGTGACCATCCGACGAGATACCATGCTGACGTCCTGCATTTCAACATGCAAGATTTCCCGACTAGCAATTTTCTCTCAGTCACGCCAGTTCCAGGCTGGGTAAGACTGGATGTTTGCTGAAAGTTATTCTACGCTGATCACTCGCCTGTAGGCTTCTCGATGAACTCGATGGTTAAGCATAAAACCAAAAAGGATTGATAACCTGAGGAGGGAGGTCTTTTGAGGGTTGATGTGGTGATGAATCAGACCGGCCGCAAACCACCAAACAGTTACCAAGTGTTGCTTCATCGCGGTCGAACCACTGAGCCGATCATCACCGATTGTCATAAAGAATGCACTTTGCATCGTACGTCATACTCCGTTCGAGAAATTGATCGTTTTTATTGCGCAATAGAAAGGCAATGCGTCAAAAACTACTTCAAAACGATGATTCTGTTTCTGTTTTTCATTCAGTTTGGGCGGCATCCATTTATCAACCTTTTTTGACTTTCCATTCTCGGGCATATGGTTAGAAATCATTACATGCATTACGTCTTAATTCAGAGACACGCTCCCGAACAGTTGTACACGGATTGGCTTCAAGCTTAAGGCCCTCATTTGGTCGTTGCCAATCTGATGGCCGATCACTACGCTCATCATCTTCAAGCTACGAATTTTTCTAAACCACTATTGCGCAGCTTTTGATTAGTGGTTTCTGGACCAAACGCGTTGATATCGTGAACTGTTTCGACAGCTTTTCGGCCTAGTTTGAATTGGAACAAGAAAATTGTGCGAATTTGCTTTTTATCCATGTTGCATTTAACGCTCTAAAAAAATTACCCAAAATTATTTTAGAACAAAACTAATACCACAGTTAGATAGAAGGAAAGCCGCATTTTAAAATGATATATAAAGTCAAAACAATTTAATACAAATTTATTTTAAAATACAGCATTTAAAATTAAAATAACAAAAACCCCAATACTTTCTTGACAACCTTTATGTATTCGTTCAAATATATTTTCTTGTCTTTTTTAAACTAAATCTCTCTCATCCGACGATTCGGAGTTCGTAATACTTGGATGGGTGACCATCCGACGAGATACCAGGCTGACGTCCTGCATTTCAACATGCAAGATTTCCCGACTAGCAATTTTCTCTCAGTCACGCCAGTTCCAGGCTGGGTAAGACTGGATGTTTGCTGAAAGTTATTCTACGCTGATCACTCGCCTGTAGGCTTCTCGATGAACTCGGTGGTTAAGCATAAAACCAAAAAGGATTGATAACCTGAGGAGGGAGGTCTTGACCTATGTTATCTGCAGTTGCTATCCTTATTAGCTGTTGATGCGCTTCTAACCTTAAAACTTTTTTAATCCTCTCTCACTGAAACTATTCTCACTCACTACATTTATTCCAATGTTTTTTCCAGTCTTCCGAAACAGTTTTTATACTCGATTTTGCTATTTCCTTTAAAGCGGCTAGCGAATCCAAACGGCGTCCACGAATCGAGGGAAGAGGAAAAAGTCACCTCGTGAATATCGTTTTTGTGGAAGGATATATGATTTTTACTGAAAAATTAACGAATAATTATCCTGGTGAGCGATTGTGAGATATCGTTATGTAAAAATTATGTTTCTTTTAAAATAATATTCTTTATAAACTTTTTGATTAGTTGGAAGGAACTCTTTGTCGACAATACTACGATAATCGGAAGAACAGTTAACATGATTTTAAAAATATTCGAAAAATTTCCCATTCCTTCAGCCACCCCCAAAATGTTCCGAGACCGGTTTCTGGCCTTAAGCCGCCATTTTTAATATTCCTTACGAACCCACAACTTCTCACGTAACATGATTTTTATTTTGAAGGATTTGAATGATTTTTTTCGACTTGATTCATCTTTTTGGACTTGGTTCACCTTTAGCACGATACTCGTTGGATTGTTGAGCTGTTTCTGGGTCACAAGTATAGATTCATGTCACATAGTCACTAATTATGCGCTTCAGAATATCATCATTCAAAGAAAACATCTCTTCAGCAACTTTAACAAAAATTTTTAAATAAAAATCAGTGTTTTTGAACCAGGAAAGAATATGTACGATACAAGCCTAAATTATTTTCTAAAATTCATCGAATTGATCCGAATGATACTCCAGTAATATTTATAATGTCTCTAATATTTAATCGGCGCTTATTTAGTACAAAATCCTTGATTTTGGTAATGTTTTCTTCACTGATTGCCGGGGAACGTTTCTTCACTGGTGTTAACGTTTTCCTAAACGAGGTTCATTTTCAGCTGCTTCTCTACAATCACTAAAATTCTTGTGCACAAAGCTTCATCGCTGTAACTTTTTTTTCCATTTTCTTAACAAAAAATGTCATTTTTAGACCTAATAAAAAATCTTTAATCCATAAATTTATCAATTTAAAAATTTTTAGTATTAAAAATTTCACAATTACAAAAGAAGTTTTAATTTCTAACTTGAAATGATGTTAAACTTTTGTCAGGTGTTATTGCCAACGATTGAAAGAAATGCTAAGGAAGATGTCTGAAAGGATGGCCTTACCAAATATTATGAGTTTTACTCCATTTTTTACATTGCTCTAAATTAAACAAACTAAGAAATAATAAAAAAAATTAGTGTGTTTCAGCCCTTATTTCCATATTTCCACTTTTTTTTTAATTTAAAACAATGATAATCCGGTTATTTAAATAGTTCCTAATATTTGGAATGCTGCAGTATTTCGAGTAAATGGACGCGTTTATACAAATATTTCATGTACTTTTTTTCTGGACCTGTATGTTATTTGATAGCCTATGTATAATGAAAATGTTTAGACATACATATGTCCAATTATATTACGTTTTTTATATATTAAAATGTATGGCATCCAAAATTCTAATTTCAATTTATTTTTACATTTTTTTGTAAACAAACCGGTAGGAATTATCTTAAAATAGATACTAAAATATGTTAGATCGCCGACACTCAATGGCAAACTAAGTGAACAAAATTGTGCGAGTATTTTTCTAATCATTCAGTCATTTTCCTTTTTAGTGATATACGAGGTATGCTCAGAAAGTAACGAGACAAAAAATACCGTATTTTTAACGTGATATCGATGGCGTCAGATCGCGTGTCTATGTGAACCGAATTTTGTTATAAAAACAATGTAGGTCAGTTCGGTACGTCACATCATGAAATTCTGTGCGCTGTTTGATAATATATCTTTGATGATTTGTACATTAACTAACACGAAATTGATAAAGACGTCAAGAGTGACTTGATAAAGTCTAAAAAGTCAATATTCCTGCAAAATAGCTGCATGATGGGAAAGAGAAATAAGTCTAAGGTAGGCTAGTCTGGAGACAGGTCGAATGGAACATCAATTGCTCTGTTGAAATGGCTGACAAATGGTCGGGCGTATTGCCGTAGTGAAGCAGTACGAAATTTCATAAGTGTTTGAGAAATTTGATCAATTTTGCAACATAATACTGTAAACTAGTCATTGGATTTCGTTTTTGAACCGCAGTAAGCAACCGCATCACCCATCGCGCTCATAATGGTCTCATACCCAAATGCTTCTATACAAATAAATAAAATAAAAATACGATATTTTATACGCATTCGTTCGAGATGTTTATCTTCAGAACAATCTCTATAGGCTTCACTTTACGATCGGTCAATTCGATATCATGAATTTTGTTCACCATTTCGTCTGTGTGTAGTAATCTCAAGGGAACGTCCTGAGTGCGGAGCGTTATGAACTGCAAACCACTTATAAACCATGAAATATAAAAAATCAGAGTCCTCATAATATTTTTTCAAGTTTTATTCGAGTTGTTTTTTCTACACAAAGAGCCATGTTTAATAAACATGTGACATTTTTTTCAAGATGGCAAAAATATCTGTTTCCAACGACTGTCAAACCAAAACTAAATGTAATATCGTTTTAAAATTAATGGAGCCTTACTAGAAAGGAAGCTAGTTTACATAAATGCAATCACTTTTGCGATAACACCGCCATCTATCGGAAAATGATTTGACTTTCTTGCCAGATGGCGGAATTCGTAATTTTATTGTCACAGGAAATGGGAAACCGAAAAAATTCCCAACTAGTAATTTTCCCTCCATTTTCCAGTGATTTTCATCAGTATAAAGTAACGATTCAACAGACTATATAAAAATACCACACAATTTAAATACTGATTGAATTATATGGGAAATTTCAGAATTAATTAGATCTCTAAATATAGTTTCATGTAAACAAGATAGAAATTTTGAAAATTGCAGTAATGCATAATAGTAATGATATGATCATTAATCAGCCATTCAATATCCTCATCTGCTAAGAAATGATGGGTAATATTTCAAAATTGTTTACTGAATAAAGTATATTTCAATTTGTATGTTGGTATATTTATAATAGGTGTTTCGTAAAAAACGTTCATGTAAAACATTATTGTAACATTTCGAAAATATTATAAAGGGTTTCCCAATAATAGCGATAGGATTTGAATTACAAATAAAATAAAGAAAATTCGACCGAAAATGGCGCTCATAGTTTTTATGAAATGGTATATTATATGCCATTTATGATTTAAATAAAATATTGTTCAAGTGACTACCTCGACTCTTCTTCCACTGGTTAATCCGATTGGCCCAATTTCGATGACTCGGTAGGGCAAAAGTGTTAAATCAGTCCATAGTAAGCAATCAAGTCCATAGTAATGCGTGGTGTGTGGCAAGTTGCGCCGTCTTGTTGAAAATATAGTTCTTCCGCATCAATTTCATCAATTTTCGGAAAGACAAAATCGGATAACATGGAACAATGGCGTTCGCCGTTCAGATTGACGGTCCGTCCTTCGGTGTTCTTGAAAAAATACGGCCCGATAATGCCACTGTACCATCATCTATCCCAAACAGTGATTCTTTCGAGATGTAATGGGGCCTGATGAATCACTTGTAGGTTTGACTCACATCAATAATGATAATTTTGCTTGTTGTCGTAGCCATCGTTAGCCGTTAGCATAGATGTGGAAACAAATATGCGAATATGGAAACGGAAGGGAAGATGCAAAGCACAGAATATTTAAAGTTTGGTACGTGGAATGTGAGGGAAATAAAGAATCAAGAAACAGCATTAATGAATGAATTTGCAAAGGCAGATTTGCACGTATTATCTGTTACTGAACCAAAGGATAAATGAAAGGAAGTGTTGGTGTTGCAGAGAGGTGCAGGAATGTGGTACAGTGGGGTTCATTGCAGAATATATCAACTGCGGAATAATACTAAGAAAAATAAGGATTGGTTTTGGGATGAAGTACAGGAAGCTGTGGATGGATGAAAGTAATGGTACTATTATCATTTTAGGCAACTTCAATCGTAGAGTGGGGACGAAATATGAAGAGTCAGCGAATACACTGGGAAGGTATGGAGAAAATGTCAGAAATACTAATGGCAAGAAATTGATCCAGTTTTGCCTCTTGAATAATTTGTTGGTAGGTAATTCATTTCTTCATCACAAAGTCATTCACCAAATTATTCGTTGGGAAAGGAATAAGAGCAAAGAATCAACAATCGATTATATACTGGTTCAACAGGAGAATTTGAAAACAGAAAAGGACATCAGATAATGGCCTTTTTCAAAAGAAAATGGCCAAAAGAAACAATACAGAAATGTCAAAACGATAAGAAACAGAAGTCGATCATAAATATTCAAAAGCTAAAATTGCTAAAAACATACCTCATGGTGGTCGGAAGAAATTAGAAGCAAAATTAAAAAGAAAAATGAAATCTGGAAGTACCTTGCCAACTTATGAGCAGTATAAAAATCAAAGAATTGCGAAGAAGAGTGTCGAAGAGGCCAAGAGAAAAGAATGGGAAGATTTTGGAGTCAGAATGGAAACGAACTTCAAGACCAATCAAAAACAATATTATAGTGTTTTAAAAAGTGTGAGAAGAGAACAAAGAGTAAATTAACATATATCAGAAATGAAGAAGGACAGTTGGTATCTAAGAACGACGAGATATTGCAAGTTTGGTTGGAATACTTTAAATAAGCTTTAGATGGTGACGACATCACATTAAATGATGAGAAGAGACCAAAGGAAAACCAACATAAATTCAAAGTTGATATTATCCAGTACAATGAAGTTAATAGTGCATTTGATATGTGTAAGAATGGAAAGGCTGCGGGGAATGATGGTATTGAAGTGGAATTGCTACAAGAATATGGAAAAAACTGGTTCAAAACGCTGCATGGAGGAACAGAGATATACCGAGGAACTGGGAAGTAGCAATCATTTTGTCAAATGTCAAATTGTCAAATGTCAAATTGTCAAATTGTCAAATTTTTAACAAAAAGGAGACGGCTCAATATGTCATAATTACAGGGGGATTTCCCTATTGAGTGTTACGAGTAAAATATATATGAACACATGCTAGAACGAAAATTAAGAGATGAGCTGAAAAATAAAATTGATAATAGTCAGCATGGATTTACAGCAGGCAGGAGCACACAGGATCTTATTTTTCCATTGAGGCAACTTATGATAAAGACCTTGGAAATACAAAACAAGTTATATTTATGTTTTGTGGATCTGCATAAGGCATTCAATACTGTTCCCTGGATACGAATATGGCAGGCTCTACATAATAAAGGAATGAATGAACACCTGATAGAGGTAATCCAATCAGTGTATTTAAATTGTAGAAATTATATCAGAACAAATAACATGAGCTCAAGCGAATTTGTAACAAATAAGGGCCTTAAACAGGGTAGTATTTTGAGTCTGCTATTGTTTATCATCCTTATCGATGAATTGGCCAATGAAATGGATCTAAATATTCGAAGAGCTAGAGTAGGTGTGTATAAACTTGTAATGGTTGAAATAAAGGAACGGATTTATGCGGATGATCTGGTGTTGCTGGGGGAAACAGAAGCGCAATTGCAGAAGTCTTTGGATGCGCGGAACAAGGCATTCACAAGAAATGGCCTAAGAATAAATGTGGATAAGACAGAGGTGATGGTCGTTTCAGAGTGCTGGAAGAATCTTTATATAAGGCTGAACAACGCAAATGTAAAGCAAATATATAAATTTAAGTATGTAGGGGTTACCTTGGAGCAGAAGGGAAATGGAGAGTGCGATCTAACAAACAGAATGGATAGTGCGACTAGAGCTTATTATGCAATGTACAAACCCTTTATCTGTGAAGGGAAATCACAAATGAGGTTAAAGTTAAAGTTTATAACAGGGTGATAGTGCCTCTAGTGGCTTACGGTAGTGAATTATGGATTTTGTCTGAACAGCGAAAAGCAAAATTACAAGTATTTGAGATGAGAGTGTTACGAAGGATTGAAGGGGTGACATTGTGGGATAGAGTCAGAAATACCATGATAAGGGAGAGCTTGGACATTGGGGAATACTGGAGGTGATTGAGAAAAACCAATTGCGATGGTTCGGGCACCTTGTGCGGATGCCAGACGTGAAAGTGGTGAAGAGAGTATGGGCCTTGGGTGTGTATGGATGGAGGAAAACAGGGAATAAGTGGTCACTGAAAGCCTGGCGAGGCGGGGAATTGATTGGGAAGGAGGACCGTGTTTTGAGCGAAATGCTCTTTGAGTAGTAACAAAACTTCTCGAATTTTGATAAAATGTTTGGACAATTTCCAAACGTTGCGGTGTTGTTTAGGGCGACATGGCAAACCTTACTGAAAAAAAATTGACAGTAAATGTCAAGAATTATATATCAAATATGGCCGTCATTACCTGTCAACATCCCATTGTCTCTATTGGGGAGCACTTTATTCCCATGTTTTGATTGCATGCAGAGACGTTATGAATACAGTTATTAGTGTTCTAATATTACTGTGCACCATTCCATTACTGCATGGTTACTAATGCTATGATGTTGTAAAGACATATCCGCCGAAAATTTGATAATGAAAATCTCCGAATTCCTCGCGTCCTATATATAGAAAAATTAATTTTGTATATCTTATATTAGGGTGTATTATAGTTTACGGTTTCTCATCAAGGGATTAATATGTTGCATAAATTATTCGTTAGAATTGCTAGCATGCTAACGGTTTTACTCTTTAACGAGGAGCGTTTATTTTAAGTCACGTTTCAAAATAAAGTTTTTTGCTCCACATTTTGGAAGTATAATTCATAAAGCTATTTAATGATGCGACAACGCAGGAGACTACATTCCTTGTTAATGTTTTTTTCCTCGCTAATAGAACGAAATGCTTTGTACGTCTTAATACAAAGGCTTACTTTGTTATTTAATATTTTAACAAAATGGAAATAATAAATTTTAGTTTTTCTTCAAAATAATCACGAATAGTAATCAAAATAATTGATGAATGGTTGGTATTCATGAATTAGTAATTTGCATCAAAGGAATAAAAACATATCACACGATATCGTATATGGCAAATAGCGGGGATATATTATTGAATGACATCCGTTATTGTGTACACCATAGCGGTATTATGCAATATTCAAAAAAATCAAGATATTTAACTTTTTATATAATTTCATATCAATTTCGTGTCGTGAGGGACAGACCGAAACAAAGGTGGTCTGATAACACAGGTCGACGTGATTTTTGTAACATCGATGAGAATGTTCTTTTTGCATTTCGTTTAGGTAGTTATTAAAACACCTTTTCACATAAATGGCTTAGCACGTCCGATTTTCAAGTACCTGCTTCTCCTTCATATCATGGCATATTTGAAATTATTTGTACCTGACTTTGGAGTGGGCAATGTCTGAATTACCACAAGACTGTAAAGGGGGAATTTCCACAGTATTCCACGAATCTTTATGGGTAGTTTTATTGTTTTTTTTTAGTTTAGTTTGTTTCTGTCTTGTTTACTGTACAGTCAAGTGTTTTTATCAGGATATCAAGACGATGGAAGCAAGATACCAGGGACGTTGGAACCCATCTATGATGGGGTACTATTTCTGGTTTTTAAAAAGAGATGATGCTAGAGAACACAAGACGAAAAAGTAAAAGTTTTGTGTCGCTGTATGACATCTCATGTAATATATTTTCTGTTCACATAATCCTCAATAATATCTTTGCAGAGATTTAACACGTTTTACGAGTTTATATTACATAAATATTAGATTGTAAAAATATGTCGTTCCCTTTTTTTCCACCACCGACCCCTTGTAACAAAACACTGTACGTGTTACAGTAATTAGCTTATCATTTACGGATTTAGGACTACAAAATACTTCATATATACCTATTTTCATCAATGTTACCTCAAAAAAGTTTAAATATTTGACCTGTGTATAAAATGATTGAATACATTTTTGAAGAGTTGGGAATTGGAGAAGGTTAGCAGAAAACATTTTAATGTAAGAAAATAATTCAAGGAGTCGGAGAGAAGAAAAGGAAAGGATTTACGGTTAGAAGCGCATTAGCATCTAAGGCTATTTAGTGACTGGACCTACAGCTTAATGTGGGTTGCGAACCACGGTCATCAGCTACCGACAAATCCAGGCCAGCACTCCTCTCAGGCTATCAACCCTTGGTTATGTGCCTACCCATAAGCCTATCAGAAAGCCAACCAACTGGCGAGTGACAAACGTAGAACACTTTTCAGAAGGCATCCAGCCTTCCCCAGCCCTTAACTGGCGTGACTGACGGGTAATTCGTTGTCGGATGTTACACTTTTGCCTAGAAACAATCACAGACATTTAGGTATGGATATGTGTGTGCGTGTGTGTGTGTATAAGTGAGTGTGTAGAGTAGGAAGTAAGACGGACAGAAGAAAAACACCCATCCGAGCGCTGGAATCGAACCAGCTACCTTTGGATTGCCAGACAGGCGACTAACCCACCAGACCACCGCGGCCGGCTTCGGAGAGAAGAGGAGGGTACAGCCCTAAAGAGCTGCGGTGAAATATACCGGGTGTTTTTAAAGTCGAGTTATTAATTTTCGTTCGAAAATGAGTAATTTAACCAAAAATCATTTACATAAAAGTTGCAAAATAAAGAAGTTATTAACTGTTATAAAATTTGAAAACAGACCCGACTTTTTGATATTCTCAACCACTGCGTTGTAAACACATAAAGTATTTGTATACTGCTGATACTCGGTATGAATAGTTTTTTGTATTCTTGTACGATATTTCTTTTGAGTGCGATGTTTGATTTGACCAGTGGTAATAATTCCTTAATAGTGGGTGTTTAATTTTTGGGTACTTTCTTCGATTAAAATGCCACACGTTTATGAAAACAATGAACTAGTGGACATAATATTAACTTACGGGGAGTGCCAACAAAATGCAGCCGCAGCATGTCGTTTGTACGCGGAAAGGTTTCCTTTCAGAAATCATCTGGCTCTGCGGATGTTTGTAAATTTAATTATAATACTTCGTGACACAGGGTACTTAAAGGTACAACGAGGAGATCACCCTGAAAGACCTCCTCAACGCAAAATGGCAGAGATTGAGGAAGAAATTTTAGAAATTATCGAAAACGAGCCAGCAACCAGCACTAGGTCTATAGCAGGTTAAGTTGAAGTTAGTCATAGTAAAGTGTAGAAGATCCCTATCATTATCAACAGATACAAGCTTTACAACCCGAAAATTATCCTAGAAGAGTTGAATTTTGTCAGTGGCTTTTAGATCAATACAACAGAAATTAAAATTTTACTAAATTTATTTTGGCTACCGAGGAGGTCACAAATAATTTCCATAACAACCATGCTTGGGCAGTAAAAAATCCGCAATTGACTTCTCTTTGTGAGTTCTACAACGCACTGGTCGAGAATATCAAAAAGTCAGGTCTGTTTTCATATTTTGTAACTGTTAATAGTTTCTTTATTTTGCAACTTTTATATAATTGATTTTTGGTAAAAATACTCATTCTTACGAGTTCTACAGCCTGTTAAAATAAATGAACTAACTTTGAAAACGCCCTGTATATATATAGGATGTATGGATGTATGTATATATGTATGTTAACATTTTGACATTTTAGATGAATAAGCTACAAATAAAATAAAGGGACATTGTAAAAACATTTTTTTTCCATCAACCAGTAAGTAGGTGGGAACGTCGCAATATCTCCAACAATGTTATTTTAAAATAGCGATAAAAATTATTTCAGGGTATGTCAGTATATCAGTTATATCGGGCATTTAAGTCCGATTTAAAACCAAAAATATATTCTGTGCGCAAATATCACGATATGCATCGTATTTACCGACTATTCTCCGAGCTCTCCAAAATTTCGGTGGAATTAGGCGTATTTATGGGCAATGATACTTAAAAAGACCGCCTCGAGCTCGGTAAACATTGGTCCAAGTTTTTCAAAGCCTTTTAGATACGGGTAATGTGGTTCCAGAATTTTAATAATGGGGGTGCCAGCGAGAAATTGGTCCTAAAGTCGAAGAATCAAATTTATATCTTATTGAAGAGGATTTTATCAGAGGTATGCGAAATGTTGCGCGCCAAGTTGGAGTTTCACATTGGATTGTACATAAAATATTAAAAGAGCAATTATTTTACCTTTATGTTGTACAACGGCCGTGTTGTACAACCCGCCGATTTTTCACACGGGCAAAAATATTGTGAATTGGCCAAAACAAAAGGAGTCCAAATTTTTTTTTAAATATTTTATTAACCGACGAAACTTCTTTCACCAGAAATAGGATATTTCTCATTCTCAAAACATTTTTTTTAATAATAACA
This sequence comes from Cosmopolites sordidus, assembly GCA_031761425.1. NCBI lineage: Eukaryota > Metazoa > Arthropoda > Insecta > Coleoptera > Curculionidae > Cosmopolites > Cosmopolites sordidus. Next base: position 114,924 of record JARFXV010001706.1, on the reverse strand, counting down.
GTAATAGTAATAACGTGATATGCTTATAACATATGCCAGGAGCAACAACATTTTTATGTAATACTCTTAACAATTTTGGCCTGTAAAACGATGCTTGAGAGAACGTATTTATGATTATACTAAAGAAGCAAGCATTTATTATTCTTAATTCTACTTTTTCATTCTACATTTAGAGCCTTATTTTATTGTTACTGTCGATTATTTTGATAAATAGTGTCGAGAAATTTGCCAGGGATAGAGTTTAAGACCGGTTTTCGTCCGACTTTCTTATCGATCAGCTTATAAATAGCAGAAAAATAAAAGCGATGAAAACTAGGGAAAAATCTAGAAAACTTTGTGATCAATATGGATATGATTCTTTCGCGGAGATTTTTACATTGCTAATTAAAAGTTAAAATGTATCATTAAGTTGATTAACTTTTAATTACTAAATTTCAGTTATATAACAGTCATAAATAATACATTTATAAAAAGAGACAAACTAGGACTGCAGCCAGTCACTGATTTTATCAAACACAGTTGCTGGGGACATACAATGAACGTTTTGGCGACATATAGGCAAAACAAGTATTTGAAGAGAAATGGAAGACAACAACACGGAATAAACAAATGGAAGAGAACAACACGGAATAAAATCACAAGGTTTACTACAAGGGACCGGTATTTCCTGGAAAGGAGCGGCCGTACTAGCAAGAGACAGAAGAGAGCGGAAGAAGTTTATATGCGTTGAGAATAAATGATAAATAAACAAATAACAGATAAATAAGTGAATTAAGAGCATGGGACAAACAACTGGTGAGAGAAAATAAGCACATATTATTGCTTGTTAATAACTGTCCTGCTCATCCGCATCTTACGAATGTAAAAAACATTAATCTGGATTTTTCCCAACATATTTTACGTCCGTCCTGCAACCAATGGATCAAGGTGTTAATCATAGTTTGAAAGTTTATTATCGACGACAGCTTATGTTCAGTAATCTTAAGTGCATTGCTAGTACACCAATAGCAATAATTAAGCTCGATGTTATTGAAATGGTTTCTAAAGCTTGGCAACAGATTTCCCAAAAAACAATCAAGAATTGTTTTAAACATTCATGACCCTTCCTTTGCGAGTTCGATGAGGACAATGACTTGCTTTTCACCCAATGGCTTATTAAACAACAAACTGAGGAGGACGAGGGCAACCTGCTTTTAAGTGTCTGGCTTACTAATAATAATTTTACCTTGGAAAAATTAAATTCCACTATAACAGGCGTTTTCGTAACTGTGGATAACGACTTTGCGACAACAAGTATGCCTACCGACCAGGAAATTACGACGCAGATTGGTGGAGCTGAACAGCTTTAGAGTGATGAAGAAGATGAAGAAATACCGTTAGATGAAATGTTTCCAACCTTTCATGATAGAGAGCCATAACACGGATAAAAAAGTAAAACAATTTTTAGAAAGTAAAAGCACAAGATGGTATTTTGAGCGCAGCGCTTGAAATAGAAATGTATTTACAACAAAATACTCTTGTAAATCGCTAAAAGCAAATTCATATTACAGACCTTTTTACAAAGTAGTTTTAAGTTTTTTGTGTATTTTTAGAGTAGATATTAAATTTTAAAAATGAAATTTTCTATTATTTTCTTCTTGCTTCCATTATATGTGAGTATTTTTACAAAAAAAAATTTAAAAAGTTAAAAATCAATAAAAATCTTAAAAGATTAATAAAAGCCATAAAAACGTTATTACATATCTATATGTAGGTATATAGATATTTTCATTAACGAACTTCTTATTTAACGTACCGATTAGTAAGGGCCCCTCCGGTAGGTTGTAACCGAGTTTCATTGTATACACATTATTTCTGTGTTCAGATTTCATTCTTTTACTATGAGCTTTTTCCTTTCGTCAGATCAAGTTGTTTCAGTCTTTCCAAATTTTTCTTTCTGGCAAACCTCTCAAACGTTATCCTGAATTTCACTTGGGGTAATATTTGCCGATCTTAGGTTCTCTTTAATTGCAGGAATCCATTTAATTATTTCTACTTTAGCTATAGTCCTATTTTCATAAAATTCGACTATTTGTCTAGTTAGCCTACTCGGATTCATCCGTTTTATGTGTCCGTAAAACTTAAATCTTCTTTTTCTCATATGTATATATATATATATATATATATATATATATATATATATATATATATATATATATATATATATATATATATAATGCTTTCATTTCAAAACTACTTCACTCCAATTTCAGGTTAAACTAATTATTTTCATACGAAACGTCCAAACACGTCAACTTTTGTTTTAAGGGGGAAACATTTTAATTATATTTTTAGTTATACAGGGTGCCTCAAAAATGCTGGACATATGTCATCTTACATTTTTCAATGGAAACCTTGAAAAAATAATAAACACTTTTTCTCTTACATATCCTATGAACAGCTTTTATACAAGGAGAAATGTAGGTACAAAATCCTGATGGGTAATTTTAATGCCAGAATTGGAACAACAAGAACTGATGAAAATGCAATTGGCCCATATGGAACTGGTGAGCGAGGCAATAGAGGTGACAGATTAGTTGATTTTGCTGAAGGACAAGAACTTTATATTATGAATTCGTTCTATAACAAAAATACCAGCGGAAAATGGAGGTGAAAAAGTCCATCTGGACTCACATGATTACATCATGACCAACGATAAAACAATATTTTGCAATTATACTGTCTTTAAAAATTTTAATGTTAGAAGTGCCACCGAATGGTACGAGCAAAAGTCAGGATTAACTGACGAAGAGAGTGCGAAAGAATGGCAAGGTCAAGGAAGGGCAAAGTGGATTCTGGGAAATTGCTGGAGAGGGGCAGCGATTTTGAGATTGCTTTGTCGAACTGCTTTGCTGTGTTACAAGATCTGGAGGAGATGGAAATATCAGTTCAATATGAAGAATTCAAACAGACAAAAATCTTCAGTGATACTATTGATTTAATGAAGAAACGACAGACAATGAGAAATCAGGTTATTTTTTTCTGGGTCGAGTAAAATGAGCGCTGCAAAACTATAAGAAAATGTTTCAGAGAGGACACGCTTCGGTTCAACATGCAGCTAGTGCAAAAAATCCTGGAAAAAAATATGTTCTTCCGTGGATATTGTTGTCTTTGTTCTGATCTTCCTATAACTGGGAATAAAAATTTCTGACAGCCTCTAACTAAATTAGCGTACGCGTCCTGCACACTACAGAACCAATCAAAGACAAAAATATCAACGGAAGAACATGCCAGATATCCTAGTGGAGGAAGTAACAAATGCTATAGAACCGATGAAAAACGGCAATGGTTCAGAAGTGGTTTATTGAGTTTCGATGTGGTCGAATTAAAACGAACGAGGCTTCGTGCTGAAAACATCTCGTAGAGGCCATTGCTGAGGAAATGGTTAAGAATATCTCTGTTACGGTGTTTGTTCATTGTAGAGAGAAGTTTAGAGACATTATTGAAATGATAATATTTCGATACAAATGCGTACGGAACATCCTACCAAAAATTTGCTCACTGCCGACCAAAAACGGAATGACACTTCACAGAGGTGTTTATGCCCACCAGTCAAAACAGTGGGTTTTATGATATTAAACAGAGACATAAAAAGAGTAGGAAATCGTTGGGCGAAGGGTATCGAGCTAAGGATCAACCAGTTTCGACGCTTTCATTTAGAAAATTGTTTGAAAAGAAAACGTACATACACAATCGAATATGCAAATCATTGCGTTTAAATAATTCTTTTTTCAGGCGTTCTATGTTATACGACTTATTTTTTTTCCACATATTACATGCCCCACTTCCAGTCTGCAAATAATTGAAAAGAATTATGGCACTAGGCTCTGAAAACTTTTCGTGTTATGCTCCCAACATCGTTTCACAGCTAAAACTAAATTTAGATGCCGGAATGGGGTTAATTATGAGATTTTCGATATTATCCTAGATTTTCTTGAGAATAACGTTGATACTGGCTGGAAATTAATGAAGAAGTAGTATGGGAGTAGTATATATAAAGGGTCTGAGGGAAGTAACATTCGTAAATTTAACCAATGATTCTTCATATAATTTGAAAGAAAACATTTACTTACAACAAGAGTCAAAGACCTGTCAAAGAGTTCTCGATACAAAAAATATAAAAAGTTATTAAATCGCCAATCGAAAATCTATGATAAGAATTATCATTTTAAGGATATATGCGTAAAAGCACATTCGGCAACTAATAATTGGTTATTATTTAAAGACCAAAATTACAAACCCACAAATAAACTAATCTTCTTCTTCTTCTTCATGTCCCCTCTCCGGTCCGGAGTTTGGCAATCATGTTAGCTATTTTGATCTTGGACACTGCCGCTCGGAACAGTTGGTTGGAGTTGCAGTTGTACCATTCTCTCAAATTACGTAACCAAGACATCCTTCTTCTACCGATGCTTCTCCTGCCCTGGATTTTTCCTTGCATAATTATTTGTATCAGTTGGTACTTCTCTCCGCGCATGACGTGACCCAGATATTGTAGTTTACGTCGCTTCACGTCTGCCAGCAGCTCATTTTCTTCCTTATTCACGCGATTCAGAACTTCCTTGTTTGTTACTTTCTTGGTCCAGGCGATTCTTAAGACCCTTCTGTACATCCACACTTCAAAGGATAGCAGTTTATTCTGTGTATATTTGTTTAATGTCCATGCCTCCATTCCGTAGAGGAGTACAGAGCAGACGTAGCATTTTATTAGTCTTAGTTTAAGAGTCAGCGATAAATCTTTGCTACATAAGACGCCTCTCAATCTTACGAAAGTACTTCTTGCCTGTTCTATTCTAGCAATAATTTCCGGTGTATTGTCGTTGTTGTCATTTATTGTTGTGCCCAAATACCGGTATTTTTTGAATCCCCTGAATACGCAATTCTGCATTATTGATGTTTTTCTTTGTAATGACCATGAACTTTGTCTTTTTCGTGTTCAAGCTTAATCCGAGGTCTTCGCTTGCCTTTCTTACTTTTTCCATTACTCTGTTCAGGTCCTCCATTGATTCTGTCATTACAATGCTGTCATCAGCATATCTGATGTTATTGATTGGTATTCCATTCACTATTATGCCGGCTGTTTCATCCTCAAGTGCTTCATTCATAATGTTTTCAGAATATAAATTGAACAATGTTGGAGACATCCTTGTCTTACGCCTTTCATAATCTCAATTTCCTCTGAGTTGTAGTTGTCAATGCTTACCACTGCCTTCTGATTGTAGTATAAGTTATAGATTATTCTTATATCTCGCGTGTCTACATCTTTGTCTTTCAGCAATTTTATCATGATGTCATGTTTGACATTATCGAAAGCTTTGTTATAGTCGATAAGACATATGTATACATCTTTATTTACATCCAGGCTTCGTTGCATAAGTATATTGTATGCTACCAGGGCTTCACGCGTTCCTAGGCCCTTTCTAAAACCAAATTGCGTGTTGCCTATATGTTCCTCTAACTTTGAATATAATCTGTGGTGTATGATCTTCAAAAATAATTTCAATGTGTGTCCCATGAGACTAATTGTCCTGTAAAAAAGTAATAAACTAATGAACATTGTTAAAATATTAAAAAAAGAAAAAAACTTAAGAATCAGCCAAAAAATAAAAGTGGCACGTTATATTGACTAATTCAGATAATCTCCACGACAAAAGGTGTGTGGGGAAAGGTGACAAAAATTATATTAGTGTGTGTCAGTGTGTGAATTTAAATTTCTTTTGAAACCAAAATTGTATTCTGTACGCGAATATCACGATATGCTTCTTATTTACGGAGAAGCTGCTGCCAACCAGATTAGAAATGTACCAGGACTTTTGCAACGTATTTGGGAAAATAGGATAAACGCCAAACTTGCATACTCACATGGTTGACACGGAAAAGTTTAAAAGTTTAAAACATGCTATGAAGTGAAAAATAAGTCCCAGTAATTTCAATTTTGCTATCAAATGACATTAAAATGTAATAATTAAAATGAAATATCGAGAACCTACAAAGAACGATAAACTTAACGAAATACCAAAACCAACACAATGTACATCAACTAGTTTCGAAGTTTTCATTTAGAACATAGTTCTAGAGAATTGTTTGAAAAGAAAACGTACAAAAACAATCGAAGATGTAAATCATTGCGTTTAAATAATTCTTTTCTCAGGCATTCTATGATATACGGCTTATTTTTTTCCACATGTTATATGTTCCACTTCCAGTCTGCAAATAAATTAAAAGAATTATGGCATTAGACTCTGAAAACTTTTCGTGTTGTACCCTCAATATCGTTTCACATCTAAAACTAAATTTAGATTCCGGAATGGGGTTAATTATGGGATTTTCGATCTTATCTTACATTTCCTTGAGAATAACATTAATAATAGGCTGGAAATTAATCAAGGAGCAGTTTGGGGGTATTATATATATATATATATATATATATATATATATATATATATATATATATATATATATATTCTATCATTTTTAAAAACAAAATATGGTAACATCAGACGAGTCTCTCAATTCAAATATTTGGGTGAAATAATCATGGAAAATGGGTTGGAAAAGGCGGCCAATAAGGGTAGATGTCAAAAAATGGAAACAGCATTGAGACTTACACAAAATATTTACAACAAAAAACGCCTATCTAAAAACACAAAACTATGTCTATATGCTGCAGAAACGCTCATTTTGAATAGAAAGCGGGACATCGAGGATATTGAAAAGAACGAAAGAAAAATCATAAGAAAAATCATAAGAAAAATCCTAGGCCCCAAACAAATAAATAGCACAACATACCGACTTCGAGAAAACCAAGAAATCAAACAATACACAGATATACATAGCGATATGAGAAAAAGAAGATTTAAGTTTTACGGACACATAAAACGGATGAATCTGAGTAGGCTAACTAGACAAATAGAGCTAACTAGACAAATATAGCTAAAGTAGAAATAATTAAATGGATTGCTGCAATTAAAGAGGACCTAAGATCAGCAAATATTACACAAAGTGAAATTCAGGATAGAGGCTGTTTCAGACACAAGGTTAACGTTTGGAAGGTTGGCCAGAGAGAAAAATGTAGGAAGACTGGAACAACTTGGTCTGACGAAAGGAAAAAAGCTCATAACGAAAGAATGAAATTGGTATGGGCGCAAAGGAAGGCTAACAACAAGCGCCTCTAATTGTACTTCGCGTGGTCCACCAGGGCCCATACGTGAATAATAAAATAATAATAATAATATATATATATATATATATATATATATATATATATATATATATATATATATATATATATATATATATATATATATATATATATATATATGCCTGCCGCTATCTCGTTGCAATCATCGATGATTGGAACGAGATAGCCAATATAAACCTTTTTCGGACACGCCTGACTAGAGAAGCTATAGAGATTGAAAAGCAAGGAAGTCTAAACAAGAGGGACGACGCTCTACACTTGCCGCCAACGTGGAAAACCATTCTTAGACCAGCAGACCCGGACAGCACGACATCCAGAACACGACTGGAAACAAAGACGTCACAAGCGCCTCAGGGAATGGAGCTAAGGCCAGTGTCAGTCAATCGCTACCGACTAAGATCGAGACCAGAAGACATAAATATTACACGGCAAACCGATCTCTCTCGACTCAACAACCGGCTGTACTCCCGGAAAAAACCCAATATATATATACACACAAAACAGGCTTGAAAACAGATTGAAATCCTAAAAGAAACCGCAGAAAGGGTATGATTCCAAATTTCCTTTGAAAAGACACAATACATGACCTGCAACAGACTAAAAACACCATTTCTAAAAACAAAATATGGTAACATCAGACAAGTCTCTCAACTCAAATATTTGGGTGAAATAATCTTGGAAAACGAGTTGGAAAACGCGGCTATTGCGGTGCATTGAGACTTACACAAAATATATTCAAGAAAACATGCATATCTAAAAACACAAAACTGAGACATTATAACACAGTTATTAAGCCCGAATGTCTATATGGGGCAGAAATGCTCATTTTGAATAGAAACAGAGACTTCGAGGAGATTGAAAAGAAGCAAAGAAAAATTATAAGAAAAATCTTAGGCCCCAAACAAATAAATAGCACAACATACCGACTTCGAGAAAACAAAGAAATCAAACAACACACAGATATACATAGCGATATGAGAAAAAGAAGACTTAATGATGAATTCGAGTAGGCTAAATAGACAAATAGTAGAATTTTATGTAGTAGAGCTAAAGTAGAAATAATTAATTGGATTGCTGCAATTAAAGAGGACCTAAGATCAGCAAATATTACACAAAGTGAAATTCAGGATAGAGGCTGTTTCAGACACAAGGTTAACGTTTGGGGGTTGGCCAGAGAGAAAAATGTAGGAAGACTGGAACAACTTGGTCTGACGAAAGGAAAAAAGCTCATAGAGAAAAAATGAAATCTGTATGTGCGCAAAGAAAGGTTAGCAACAACAAGCGCCTCTAACTGTACTTCGGTGGTCCACGAGGAGCCCATAGGTGAATAATATATATATATATATATATATATATATATATATATATATATATATATATATATATATATATATATATATATATATATATATATATATATATATATACAACCCCCAAACTACTCCTTGATGGATGTCCAGCCTAGTATTAACGTTATTCTCAAGAAAATGTAAGATAACTAATGGAAGTTTAAAAAACTAAAACTAAATTTAGTTTTAGATGTGAAACGATGTTGAGGGCATAACACGACAGGTTTTCAGAGTTTAGTGCCATAATTCTTTTATGGCACTAAATGGGAGACGGAGATCGTATAAGAGAGGGAGCGGAGACCATATAAATCAGCAATGTCAAATGGTGTACTATTTCAAAACACCATCATGTAATTTGAAAGAAAACTCAGCAAGGGTTAAAAACTTAAAATTTGCCGGGAAAAAAAATTAAAAAGTTATTAAACCGCCAATCAAAAATTATTATAAGGATTATCCTTTTAAGTAAATATATATAGAGGCACATTCGGCAACTAATAATTGGTTATTATTTAACGAACAAAATTACAAAACTAGAAATATACTAATGAACATTGTTAAAACAATTTTTTTAAATGTAAGAATCGGTCAAAAATGAAAGTGGCAACGTCGTATTGACTAATTGAGGTGATATCCATGATAAAGGGTGTCGTCGGGAAAAGCGATAAAAAATATTTTAGTGTGTGTCGTTAATGTACGTATGTAAATTCCATTAAAAACCAAAATTGTATTCTGCACGCGAACATCACGATATGCTTCTTATTTACGGAGAAACTGCTGATTAGATTAGAAACCAGATTAGAAATATACTAGGACTTTTCCAACGCGTTTGAGAAAATAGGATAAATGCCAGACTTGCATTGACTCAAACGGTGGACATATTGAACATTTAATTTAATAAAATAGTTAATCATGTGTTTCAATCGATGTGACGTGAATCGTTTAAAACGGGTTATAACATGAAAAATTAGTGCCAGTAATTTCAACTTTGTCATTAAACAACATTAATGTGTAATGATTAAATTGTAATAAGGTATGTCGACAGAGATATAAAAAAGTTGAAAATCGTTGGGCGAAGAGTATTGAGATAAAAGGATACTACGTTGAAAAACAAATCGATTTTTGATCAAAAAACTATATTTCATGTAAAAAGTATCTGACTTTAAGTATACTAAGTAAGTAGTTCCCAAATATAAAAAAATACAATTTACATCAACTAGTTTAGATCCTGTCAATTAGGATATAGTGGCAGAATGGCTAGAGCAGTGGCGACTCGTGAGGGAGGGCGTTGGGGCGCCGCCACTCCAGCATTTATCACAGTAAACAATTTCTCAGAGCAAAACACCACATTTTATTTCCGTTCAGTGTCATTCCTTTAAATTATTTTAAGATATTATTAAAAATTAAAATCTCCAAATGTAGAAGAACGTCTGTCGACCCATCACATCACACATGTGGATAAAAATTCCATCCTCTCGCCACAGTTTTTACATCATTGGTCAGACGTTTACCTCCAGCGACCGTACACCATGTCATCTTCTTTCGTCGTTGGCATTGCATGTTTTGTTGGTTGCCAGAATTCGGGGGTTTAACTGCTTTCTAAAACATGCGATTTGGACGTAGATTCCCTGCGACCGAGCGAAACGGTAATTAATTTTAAACGCTGATTTGACGGGTACGGAACGTTTGATATGTCTCGCGTCGCGTATTTCATTCGCCTCGCAAATACTTGTTTTGACTTGGGATTTTCTACGTGTGTACACACTGAGTAGTTCTTTTTAAATAAAAATAATCAACTTTAAATTGCAAACATGAAGGTGTCAGGTTTAAAACAGTTAATGATGACTAATTTAAGTTTGGAGGAGGAAGTTGAATTAAAAACTAACGGTCGTCCCACGTTGAATTTGAGCTTATTTGAAGTTAAAAAAAAAATGTAAAAATAGAGCAAGTTTTACGTGAAAATTTGACAGCAAACTATACAATAGTATTTTGTGGCTTTGTGGTTGTGAATACACTAATTCTCTGTTTTATTTCATGTGTTTATTGTTTGCTGGTGAGCAGCAATAAACTTGCGAAGGAGTGAGGGATCTGAAACATTTGTGCTTTAGGTTATGGTAGGGGAGTGCTATAGTCGAACTAATTCCGGACTTTAATGAAAAAGTTATTGAAAAATTTATTTTGGACAAAAACAGACGAATGGAATTTCACTTTAAGAAATAAGATCGGCGAGGTACTATTCACCGACAAAAATTTGTACCATAACCCTTTTTTGTCAAAAAACTTAGATATTTTTTTGAACTTTTCGAACTTCTCATGAACTTTTTCGAATGTTCTATTTATTACTGAACAGTTACAATACAGATACAGTTACAATTACAACAGTTACAATAAAGTGTTTGAATGATTTACTCTACGGGTAACGGTAAGTACCAACTTATTCATATCTTTATCTGCGCAACAAGCAACAACCCATCCTCCAATGTCCTTGTAAGTGGGAATAATACAACATTTTAATGTTTTCCTGGGGCACCTCCTGCATAGGGTTTTAATAGCACAAAAAGTAAAAAGGGGAAGGGGAAAGTAAAAAATTTTTCAGCAGTACTATTTTCTTCTACGTCCTTTCACTTTAAAATCCCACGAGTCGCCACTGTTCTAGAGATATCTAGTTCATTGGCGGAAAGAAGACCTACAAAGAATGATGGAATTTGAACGTAGAGAAAACAAAATACATGTGTTTCACGAAGTCACCCAATAACAAGGGCGTCAGATCTGGAGATCGAGTAAACCACTCTATTATACCCCGTCGTCCAAACATATCTATTGGGATACTATTCATTCAGATAAACCCTACTGCACCATAACAACGTGGAGGAGCACCATCCTGTTGAATAGTTAGTTCCAGATCTCGACATTCATTAAGATTTTCCTTTAGAATCTCTAAAAGTAGCGGTTCAATAACATTCTTCAATAGGTCCAAAGACGCCTCTCCAGTTAAAATTCGATCCCAACTATATGATTTCCCAAGATCCCTGTCCACATTTTTTCCAGAAATAGTGTATAGTTCCCAGGAAATATATTCTGATTCGAGTCACTCCCGTACCTTACATTCTGAGTATTCAGGGGAAATCTTACCAGATTCCCATACTATATACTATTAGAACACCTGTATGGGTTATTCCTCGATAAACCTCACACGTTTTACGAACGCTGCATAACAAATTACAAAATTAGCATAACATTGTAGATAACAGTGATCAATGTTTTCATTAATTTTTATAGATTAAATATGTTATATAAAATATTTTAGTACACTTGAAAAATATAATAAACTCAATTCCTAATCTAATGTATAAATAGAATAAAACGATAGGTCTCACTCAATATACTCAACTCAAATAAAACGATAGGTCTGTCGTTTGTTTAGGTCTTTTAGAATACAAATGTAAGAAATATGTTTGTTTAATTTACATATTCCGGTCTCTTGTTCATTCTCAGGCAAAACGATAGTTTTATCACTTTTTTGGTAGTGATGGCCGACTATATTTCATTTTTCCACTTAAGGACACTAGGGTACGTTATTTTGTTTACATTCAATGTGTTCGCTGATTCTATCTAAAAGCTTCGACACTACTTAAGGGTAGTTAACCACCAGATGTGCGATAATGGTGGGGCATCTTTAGAGATGGCTTCATTTCAGGATTTGAAATCAATATTTTCATTTATTCTGTGAACAAGTGTAGTACCGTGTCGTTCCCAAATAATTCCAAGGATGAGTGTATCACTGAACACTTTGTTATCTATAAACTTTTATTAGTTGAGTGTATACTGAATACTGTGTTATTCATTAACTTTTATTAGTTGTCAGTGTATCACTGATAACTTTGTTATCTATTAAGTTTCATTAGCCGTGAGTGTATCACTGAACACTTTGTTATCTATTAACTTTTATTAGTTGTGAGTGTATCACTGAAAACTTTGTTATCTATTAAATTTTATTACCTGTGAGTGTATCACTGAACATTTTGTTATCTATGAACTTTTATTAGTTGTAAGTGTATCACTGAACACTTTGTTATCTATTTACTTTTATTAGTTGTGAGTGTATCACTGAACACTTTGTTATCTATTAACTTTTATTAGTTGTGAGTGTATCACTGAACACTGTTATCTATTAACTTTTATTAGCTGTGAGTGTATCACTGAACACTTTGTTATCTATAAACTTTTATTAGTTGTGAGTGTATCACTGAACACTTTGTTATTTATGAACTTTTATTAGTTGTGAGTGTATCACTGAACACTTTGTTATCTATTAACTTTTATTAGTTGTGAGTGTATCACTGAACACTGTTATCTATTAACTTTTATTAGCTGTGAGTGTATCACTAAACACATTGTTATCTATAAACTTTTATTAGTTGTGAGTGTATCACTGAACACTTTGTTATCTATTAACTTTTATTAGTTGTGAGTGTATCACAGAACACTTTGTTATCTGTTAACTTTTATTAGTTGTGAGTGTATCACTGAACACTGTTATCTATTAACTTTTATTAGCTGTGAGTGTATCACTGAACACTTTGTTGTCTATAAACTTTTATTAGTTGTGAGTGTATCACTGAACACTTTGTTATCTATTAACTTTTATTAGTTGTGAGTGTATCACAGAACACTTTGTTATCTGTTAATTTTTATTAGTTGTGAGTGTATCACTGAACACTGTTATCTATTTACTTTTATTAGTTGTGAGTGTATCACTGAACACTTTGTTATCTATAAACTTTTATTAGTTGTGAGTGTATCACTGAACACTTTGTTATCTATTAACTTTTATTAGTTGTGAGTGTATCACTGAACACTTTGTTATCTGTTAACTTTTATTAGTGGTGAGTGTATCACTGAACACTTTGTTATCTATTAACTTTTATTAGTTGTGAGTGTATCACTGAACACTTTGTTATCTATTAACTTTTATTAGTTGTGAGTGTATCACTGAACACTGTTACTCTATTAACTTTTATTAGCTGTGAGTGTATCACTGAACACTTTGTTATCTATAAACTTTTATTAGTTGTGAGTGTATCACTGAACACTTTGTTATCTATTAACTTTTATTAGTTGTGAGTGTATCACAGAACACTTTGTTATCTGTTAACTTTTATTAGTTGTGAGTGTATCACTGAACACTTTGTTATCTGTTAACTTTTATTAGTTGTGAGTGTATCACTGAACACTTTGTTATTTATTAACAAAATTTTTGTTAATTGTTGTTTGTTGTTGTTAATTGTTGTTTTGAAATGTATATAAAGCTCTATTATCTTTATTATATCTATTTAATGTTTTCATTGATATTCAATGATTACTATGTAAGGGAGTTTTTCACTGAACACTTGTCTTCTAGTATTTTAATAGTTTCGATAAGTATATAAAGATTACTTCTATTTCTTTTTCTCACGGAATACTGTTCTGATCGCTATCAGATATTCCAGTACAATTGAATTAAATCTGTTACTGTTCATTTTAAATGATATATAAAACAGTGTTTCTTGATTAATGTTTTGATCAATATTAAATGATTTCTATTTAAGTGAATATCCAAACATTGTTTGAGTAGTGGCATCAGCATATTAATATGACTTATAATTTAATTGAAAGAGAGATCCATGGTGTTGTCGCGCGGGTTTTCCTTCAATACTATGAAGTGGATAAATGCTGTTTTGCTTTTCTAGTATCTGGAGCGGGTACATTGCGTGTTTGCCCTTTGTATCCATTGCACAACTCAGTACTAGAGGTTACACCGTAGGGTGTGGTTGGATAATCCATTATGTTTTGTTTAGCTCTTTGGGTGGGTATCTCGTGCGGTCATCCTTTGATACCCCGTTCATACCCGAAGCTGGCACTGTTGCGTGTTTGCTCCTTAGTGTCAGGAACAGTACCCAGAATGATAATTTTATTAGTGATTGATAACATTATCATTGTTGAAAAGATATGATCTGTAATTTAATAAATATTGAGAGATCTCCATGGTATTGTCGCGCGGGTTTTCCTTCAATACTATGAAGTGGATAAATGCTCTTTTGCCTTTCTAGTATCTGGAGCGGGTACATTGCGTGTTTGCCCTTTGTACCCATTGCACAACTCAGTACTAGAAGTTAGACCGCAGGGTGTGGTTGGATATCCGTTATGTTTTGTTTAGCTCTTTGGGTGGGTATCTCGTGCGGTTTTCCCTTGTTACCCCGTTCATACCCGAAGCTGGCACTGTTGCGTTATTGCCCCTCAGTGTCAGGAACAGTACCCAGTTTGATATTTGATTATTGGCCGATAATAGTATCATTGTTTTGAGTTATGTAGAGAGTCTCTATTTGAATTTAAGTTGATTGCTATCATGGCTAATATAACTGATATGCTAATGAATATATCTCGTTGAGTATGTGAATAGCCTCGTGGTAAAGTATGATTTGTATCGATCTAATAAATCTAAAGTAACAGATAGAAAACAGATAATAGTTTGATGGATTCAGAGTATACATGGTTACTTTTTTTTATTTCCAGGTAGTTAAAGCTGCAATGCTTGGAAGCCACCACCATGCTCGTCAAACTCATGTACCCAACTAGCTGCCCAGTTAGAGCAATTACCGCCATGTCAGTTATTATTGGGGAGATATGTATATCTATCTCTATGTGATATGTATATAATGTTTAAAAAAATAATTCTTTCATTTTTGTCGTATCGTTACAAACATAAAAAAGAAATATAAAAGAAATGATTTGTATAAAAAAAAACAAATAAACCATTAATTTCAGAAATGATACTGATAATTTAAGTTGTGTATATAACATCATTAAATAATAAATTTTTAATAATAATTTGTTTTGCATCTAATACCATTACAAGTGAAAAATTCAAAATTTTTAGGTTATAATAAAAAAAAAACAAAAAATATAAAACTAACAAATTTGTAAAATATGTTAAAGTCAAAAATGTGTCAACTGAAGATTAGAAAAAGAATGTCATATTTCATATTACAAAATTAGGAAATTAATTATTCAATAAGATATAGTTGGTAGGTTTTTAAATATAAATTTGTATTGTTTATAAAAGTGATTGAAACATATAAATTGATGAAAAAAGGTGATGATTCCTTATCCCCTACACGAGTGTTCCAGTTGATATAAGCGATTCCTTGAAGGTCGTGATGCTTTGGATGAGGACCCAAAGCCAAGTTGGTCAAAAAATAAAAGTCGCGATGAGTTGATGGAAAAAGTGCGTGAATGAATACGATGTGAATTCAACTGTAAGATAGAGGAGAATTGTTCGAGTGAGGGCCGAATATCCATAGCCGGGAGTTTATTTTTGTTACACGATAATGCACAATCTCACAGGACCATTGTTGGTTGTGATTTTTTGGCGAAAAAACAAGTATGTGTGCTTCAACATCCTCCGCATTCGCCTGATTTATCTCCGTGTGTCTATTTCCTGTTCCCGAAACCGAAACTGGCGATGAAATGAACGTCTTATGACAGTGTTACACAAGTACAAGAAGCCGTGACGGTGGTCATTGAGGTGATTCCGAAAAACGACATAAAAATCTATGCTAGCGTTGGTTGAACATGCCCAGCGAAATTTTACTGCAAAATTTTGTTTTAAATTTAAAAAGTTCCATTATTTTTCGCATATATTATGTATGTTAGACAACAAATGAAAACGAAATATGTACGAATGGTTTTTCAAATTTCTTTTACAATGCTTTGTTTTATTTATTCTTTCCATGCTGCCTTATTTTTAATTCATCGTCATCAATGCCCTTCCAATCGCATCTGTGGCTAATATCGACCCACTGAATCGTTTTAAGGCCTACCAGGCGGCGGTATAGAAGACATATATAGAAATATAGAATGAATCAGCCACCATCTGGTTAGCCCTCTATAGATTTGTAAAATTTCCACCCTCGATTTAGTTATGCCACTAAACATTCCATTATTTAAAACCCTTTATCCTCAGCTACAGTATTTTTAAATGTATTTATCATTATTGAAAATCATTGTCTCCCGTTCGGTGTATTTTTTAAGATGTGGTCTGAAATGGAATGCGGCGTACGTGTCCAGAAATGCCCGCGCAATTCACTTGTTGTTAGAAAGGTCGTCAATATGTATAGTTGATTCCTTGTAAAAATTCCTTGCGTTCCTTCTAAAGCCCTTAGAAATATGGTTATTTCTTACCATATGTCTGGTAATTAGGACATTATTAATTTAAGGATTATTTTTGGGTCGATCTCAGATTAGGCTCACTTGCTTTTCCAACCACACTTTTTGTAAATATACACCAAGTTCTAGTGTGATGCCTTTTTGTTTATAAAGGGTATCCTCATAGGTACATCGGTGTTTCCTTTTTAAATAAAACCAACAATTTTAGAAAAATAACATACCTGTTTATTTTATCAAAAAGTAGAGACATGGCAGTTATGTGTTAAAAATTCTCCAAACGTCCCCTTCGATGGATTCACTTTTTGCCTAGAATTGTCAATAAGAACTTGGTACAATTTATGTCCAATTTCACCAATAACAATAACGCATGTTTTTTGCTTCAGGTTATTTATCGTCTGCGGATTGTTAGAATAAATTTCGTGTTTGAGGAAGCTCTACATCAAAATATCGAGGGGGGTTAGATCGCAACAAATTCAAAGTCTCTCTCGCCGTGGTGCCATTTTGTAGAAAGCACATACTGTGGTAACGTTCGAAAGAAAACTTACCGTTTCACCATCGTCATTTTCATGATGCCGCACTGTTACTCGAAGAGGATGTAAACGAGGATGATCACTCAAGGATTTTCACTGTCTCAAATCTTACAATTTTGCTGGTTCACACAACCTGTGAGGTGGAAATGAGCGTCGGAAAGCATAATTTTATTGCAAAATTCTTATTGCTTTTTTTCTAATTTGCGTGCGATCCGTCTATTCTTAAAACACTTTTGTCCGTCGTACAACGACCCATAATTAAATTGCTGAGGCTCTAGACATGTGAAATATAAGGTTTCTTGGTTAAGTAGTTGAAAAATGACGCTAAAATGAAGTACTTATTGGGACACCCTTTACTTGTTCAATTTTCACATACACAGTCCGTCCATTAAGCACCAGTACTTAAGATGTATCTCAGCAACCAGTCATGCCGCAACCAGTCATCTATTTACAGCGTCGTTTCAACGCTTGTACATTTCTGGACCTAACGAAACCTACTTTACCACGATCGGTTGACATTAGTTGATTTTATGAGGTCTTGTTTACAAGCCAAAAAAGTTTAATGTACGAATAAAGTCATGGAGTAAAAAGCTGTTATTAAACTTAACGCAAAACTCGGTAAAAACTGTGTCAGAAACATTCCTGTTGATGCAGTAAGTGTACGGCGATGATTGTTTAAGCAGAACAAATGTTTTTCAGTGGTATAAACGTTTTTTGCATGGTACAGTATCGCTAGAGGATGACAAACGTGACATAGACCAATTTAAGCTAGCAGTCCCGAAATGATCAAAAAAGTTCGCGATTTTGTAGCAAATGACCGCAATGCTTTACTAAAAATAATGGAAGAGGCTTTAAATATGAGCAAAGAAACGATTCGACTCTTTCTTCACAATAATTTGGGTAAAAAAAAAGGTGTATTGAAAGTTTGTTTCGTACGCGTTAACGGAGAGAGGTCGTCGCAGCCGCCGGAAATGATGAAAACTTCCTGTAATCAATTGCTATGGGGGATGAAATCTAGTGCTTTCAATACGGTCCAGAAACTAAGCGCCAAAGTTCGAAACGGAAGTCGAAAGACTCACTACAGGCAAAAAACACGAGAAACTCCTTTAAAAATCAAGACGATGTTCATTGTTTTCTTCGATAGCAAAGGCATCATCCACAAATAGTTCGTTCCAACTGGTCAAACTGTCACTGGGCAGTACTACTTAGAAGTCCTGAAACAATTGATGCACGGAATTCGTCGCATTCGGCCAGAATATCGCGATCCAGACAGCTGGAGTTTGTTGCACGATAACGTGCAAAACATCGTTAATTTTCATTATGTTAATTTTTGGTTCGAAACCAAGTCTGTGTGATCAAGCCCCCACCATACCCGTCAGATTTGGGTATTGACCTTTGTTGTAAGCAACTTTTTGCTTCAATGGAATGGTTGGTTAAATTTGCGAAAATTATTTATAACTTACACCCTATAAATTATACTTATACTTACACCCAAATAGGGTAATTCACAGTAGTTTAAAAATAATAGAATGCCTACAAGGAAGAAATATACCACGGGGGAGAAGGAATAATTACAAGATATACTAGGACAACTAATTAAAGAAATCAGAGAGACCAAATGGGATCAAAAAGAAAGCAAAAAAAAAATTAAATTATTCAGAACAGGGATTAAGGAATTGGAAATGAATGAAAATAAGTGCGAGATTAAGGATTTTCAAACAGGAAAAAAGTTTCAACAATTTGATAATTAAAAATTATTGATCTTTGAAGAAATTTAATTATACAAGTGAAAAGTGCGCTAAATTGCCTTGCAATTTCTAGAGTTTTAGTTGGATTACAAACACATTTTCGATTCCATTCAGAAGCAACTTCTCTAATTCGTACGCTTCCTAATTACCGGATGCACTATAATATTTTTTCGTTTTTTCGTTCATTGAAATTAGACGTTGACTATGAAAACTGAGAATTCTTTGCTATCCCGATATTCTCCAAAATACATTTGATTTAATTTTGCTGCTAGAATGGGTTCTAAATTTCCTGACATTATCCTTTTGTTCAATAATTTTTATACTGGAATCTTTGGTGTTAAATGTAAATTTAGAACTAGTTTTCTACTGATACTAAGATACATTGAATTCATTCGACATTCTAATTATTTTTTAAATTAATATTATATTTACATATATATATATATATATATATATATATATATATATATATATATATATATATATATATATATTATTATTATTATATATACTTAGTTATGGGTTATGTAATACAGTAAAGGAACCAACTCGTACCACAGAAAGATCGGCTATTTTTATAGATTACATATGTACGAATTATGAATTAGATGGTTTGTCTTGTATTGTTTGGAGTAATTGTCTGTCTGATCATTCGGCTCAGTTGATAGATATTCCAATTACATCAAATCTGCATGAAATAACAAAATTTAAAAGACATTATAGTGAAACTAATATGAAACTATTTCAGCTGTATCTGAGCGGGGAAGATTGGTATGACGTATTTCAGGCTGAAATTTTGGATCGGGGATTTGAGGCATTTTCACATTGTTTGGAGTATTACAATGATATGTGCTTTCCCCTTAGAAAAGTAAGAATGTCCAATGAGGGTCAATTTAAACCTTGGTTGACAAGAGGTATCAGAATGTCATCTATTACTTTAAAAGAATTGTATCGAACGAAACTATTATCCGGAGCCGAACAAGATGCTACACATTATAGGGTGTATAAAAGAATTTATAGAAAGTTTATAAGAAGGGCTAAACTGCTTTACAGTGTGAAACAATATTTTGAATCGGAGAACAAGTCAAAAACGGCTTGGAAAATAATAAACAATAACATTCAAAAAAACCGCAATACAAGAACTAACATAAGCGCAATAAGGGATGAGGATGGAATTACTTTGAAAGACAAGTATGAAATTGCTAGTTGTTTTAATAAATACTGTGTTAATCTTCCTAAGAACGTGTTGGTAAGTTCAATGACTGCTACTAGGGTTAGACAAGTGACTCCAATTTAAACTCTATGATATTACGGCCAGTTAATCAATATGACATAATTAAAACAGTAAGGAAACTAAAAAATACAAATTCTGTGGGGCTAGATAATATTCCTTCAGTTGTACTGAAGAAGTCTATCAACTCATTAATAATACCGTTAACATATCTAGTGAATTGGTCTCTGGAAACTAGTATTTTTCTGAAGGCATTAAAAACATCAAAAAAGTAATTGCTGCCTTCAAAAGAGGTGACCGGTTCTCCCTCTCCAACTATAGACCAAAGCTATTCTACCTACGTTATCTAAACTGTTGGAACGTATAGTGTATGAGCAGATCATGTCCTTTCTTGTGCGCTTTAATATATTGAAATCATCACAGCACGGGTTTCGAAGTGGTCGATCTACACATTCAGCAATCTGTGAATTTTTAAACAAGATATATGAAAACATAAACGATAATTGCAAATGTGTTGGTCTGTTTATGGATCTAAGTAAGGCTTTCGATCTGGTGGATCACGCAATACTGCTCGACAAACTTCATCACTATGGCTTGAGGGGTCGGGTGAGAGAGTGGTTGCAATCTTACTTGTTTGACCGACACCAAGTTGTACAGATTGATGAAGCAACATCTGAAAGATTAAGGATTATTTCTGGAGTGCCCCAAGGATCTGTTTTGGGTTCACTATTATTTTTAAGTTTTGTTAAGGATCTGCTAGATGTTTGCAGTAGCGGAAATATGGTAATGTTTGCTGATGGTAGCAGCTATTTAACAGGAAATAGAAACATGCAGGGAGCCATTGAAACGGTACAGGAAATTCTCAATAAATTTTATAGTTGGTTTACAAATAATAAGTTATCCCTTAACGTGGACAAAACTAGTTTTATTACTTTTACTCCTCGAACACACACTATAACGGAGTCATATTTACTAAAAATTAACGGTAAGGCTATACAGCAAACATCCTGTATTAGATTTCGGGTGTTCATCTCGATAACAGACTTTGCTGGGATGAACACGTAGCTGAACTATACAATAAATTAGCTGCTGTCTCATATGCTGTTTATAGGTTGAAACGGATTGGTACCACGGATATTGTGCATTCATATTACTATGCAGAGTTTTACAGTCGCGCTAGGTACGGTTTGATATTTTGGGGTGGGTCGCCTCATCTGATGCGTGTTTTCAAAATACAAAAAAAGATAATTCGAATGATGGGTGGGGTGTCACTACTGGCAACATGTCGACCAATTTTTAAACAATGCAGGATTTTGACTCTACCATCACTATATATTTTGAAGATTATCATCTTTGTTAGGTGAAATTTTGCAGCATTCGTAAAAAATAGTGATTTTCATCACTATGACACACGAGCCTCTGATAAACTTATTTTACCAATACATTCATGTAAGATAGTTGAATATAATGTTTATTATAGGGGTGTGAAGCTGTATAATAAGTTGCCACAACGATTTAAGAATGTTCAGAATGACAACGAATTTAAAAAATTAGTCCGCGAATTTCTTATAAGTCAAAGTTTTTATAGTTTAGAAGAATATATGTCGTATCAATAATTAGATTCAATGCTTATTTATGTTTATAATGTTTATTTGTTATTATATATATATATATATAGTTGTGGTCAAAATAATAAGAGTATGAATGCTGAATCTAAACATTTAATTTTAATGTGTTTAAGGAATTTATTACAGAATTATTATAATATTATCAAAACGGCTATAAGTATATCACTTATAGCCTTAAATTATGAAAACTAATGCTTTTTAACAAACTTAATAAATATAAAATATTTGTATTTGTAGAATATCATTTTTGTTTGACCACAGCTGAGCATCTCCTTGGAATACCAAGTTTTCTTGACTTCTTCCCACAAACATATTTTTGTTTGATGTTTTTTTTATTAGCAATACCATTTTTTGGATTGGATTTAAATCCGGAGATTGCGACGGCCAGGGCAACACTTCAATCTCATTTGCGAGAAACCATCGTTTCACTACTCTCGCGGTATGTTTCGTATCGTTATCCTGCTGGTAGATCCACTTTAGCAGCATAGTCATTTCGGCATAAGGAAACATATTTTTTTCTGATATTTCCATGTAGGTTTCTTTGGTCGATCAAAGATACCACATCTTTGATCCAATATAGTGGACTTACACCATTACAGGAAAAGCAATCCCACAGTTTAATAGTTCCTCCTCTATGCTTTACTGTTCCTAATGTATTTCGCGGATTTAGTTCTTCATTCTTATATCGCCTAACGAACCGTTTCCCACCTGAGCCAAAGAGATTTATTTTTGTTTCATCACTATATAAAATATTTTTCCAATTTCGACTGTAGTTTTCTGTCTACGTAGTGTCTGTTTTCTGCGTAGTTAAATCTGGCAAAACTTAATCTATGTTAAATATTTTTTTACTTAAATGTGGTACCTTTCTTGCAACTCTTCCATGACGATCCATCTCTACCAATCGTCTACGAATTGTCCGTGTATGGATTTGTAGACCCATTTTCCGATTAATGTCAAACGAAGTGGAAAATGGGTGTTTCTGCGCTTCTCGTGCAATACATTTATTCAATCTTTTGCTTGTTTTTCTTGGGCTGGTGATATCTTGTTTCTGGTGATATCTTTATTAATGTTTGCTCCTTTAAAACTTTAGCAATAACGCATTCAGATCGCTCTAGTAGATGAGAAATAAATTTATAAGTTTTGTTTTGACTCCGTAACTGCAATATTAGACGTCTCTCTTGGGTAGTACAATGCTTTGCGCGACTCATAGTAACATTTAATACTATATGGATGCAGGGACAATGTATACCATAGACATTAAAATATTTTCGATAGCAATGTACGAACAGCAAAACATTTAAAAGCCATTCTTTTTTGTCACCTCAAGTTTTTATTATCGTCAAGAAATATTAACCTGATAAAATAAAATAAAGTGCATGAGCGACCAGGGCGAAAGCCTGCCTGGGACTCGCCCATTTTGTTTTCTAATTGTTCTTGTGTTCTCTGGAGAATACATACTGAGAGTATTTTGTAAGTGACTTGTAGTAAGGAGATTCCTCTGTAGTTGTTCAAATCTGTTTTGTCTCCCTTCTTGTGTAGCGGGTGGATACAAGCACATTTCCGTTCATCTGGTAATTTTTCTGTTTGCCAAATGTTCGTGATAATTTGCTGTTTCATCCTCAAGTGCTTCATTCATAATGTTTTCAGAATATAAATTGAACAATGTTGGAGACATCCTTGTCTTACGCCTTTCATAATCTCAATTTCCTCTGAGTTGTAGTTGTCAATGCTTACCACTGCCTTCTGATTGTAGTATAAGTTATAGATTATTCTTATATCTCGCGTGTCTACATCTTTGTCTTTCAGCAATTTTATCATGATGTCATGTTTGACATTATCGAAAGCTTTGTTATAGTCGATAAGACATATGTATACATCTTTATTTACATCCAGGCTTCGTTGCATAAGTATATTGTATGCTACCAGGGCTTCACGCGTTCCTAGGCCCTTTCTAAAACCAAATTGCGTGTTGCCTATATGTTCCTCTAACTTTGAATATAATCTGTGGTGTATGATCTTCAAAAATAATTTCAATGTGTGTCCCATGAGACTAATTGTCCTGTAAAAAAGTAATAAACTAATGAACATTGTTAAAATATTAAAAAAAGAAAAAAACTTAAGAATCAGCCAAAAAATAAAAGTGGCACGTTATATTGACTAATTCAGATAATCTCCACGACAAAAGGTGTGTGGGGAAAGGTGACAAAAATTATATTAGTGTGTGTCAGTGTGTGAATTTAAATTTCTTTTGAAACCAAAATTGTATTCTGTACGCGAATATCACGATATGCTTCTTATTTACGGAGAAGCTGCTGCCAACCAGATTAGAAATGTACCAGGACTTTTGCAACGTATTTGGGAAAATAGGATAAACGCCAAACTTGCATACTCACATGGTTGACACGGAAAAGTTTAAAAGTTTAAAACATGCTATGAAGTGAAAAATAAGTCCCAGTAATTTCAATTTTGCTATCAAATGACATTAAAATGTAATAATTAAAATGAAATATCGAGAACCTACAAAGAACGATAAACTTAACGAAATACCAAAACCAACACAATGTACATCAACTAGTTTCGAAGTTTTCATTTAGAACATAGTTCTAGAGAATTGTTTGAAAAGAAAACGTACAAAAACAATCGAAGATGTAAATCATTGCGTTTAAATAATTCTTTTCTCAGGCATTCTATGATATACGGCTTATTTTTTTCCACATGTTATATGTTCCACTTCCAGTCTGCAAATAAATTAAAAGAATTATGGCATTAGACTCTGAAAACTTTTCGTGTTGTACCCTCAATATCGTTTCACATCTAAAACTAAATTTAGATTCCGGAATGGGGTTAATTATGGGATTTTCGATCTTATCTTACATTTCCTTGAGAATAACATTAATAATAGGCTGGAAATTAATCAAGGAGCAGTTTGGGGGTATTATATATATATATATATATATATATATATATATATATATATATATATATATATATATATATATATTCTATCATTTTTAAAAACAAAATATGGTAACATCAGACGAGTCTCTCAATTCAAATATTTGGGTGAAATAATCATGGAAAATGGGTTGGAAAAGGCGGCCAATAAGGGTAGATGTCAAAAAATGGAAACAGCATTGAGACTTACACAAAATATTTACAACAAAAAACGCCTATCTAAAAACACAAAACTATGTCTATATGCTGCAGAAACGCTCATTTTGAATAGAAAGCGGGACATCGAGGATATTGAAAAGAACGAAAGAAAAATCATAAGAAAAATCATAAGAAAAATCCTAGGCCCCAAACAAATAAATAGCACAACATACCGACTTCGAGAAAACCAAGAAATCAAACAATACACAGATATACATAGCGATATGAGAAAAAGAAGATTTAAGTTTTACGGACACATAAAACGGATGAATCTGAGTAGGCTAACTAGACAAATAGAGCTAACTAGACAAATATAGCTAAAGTAGAAATAATTAAATGGATTGCTGCAATTAAAGAGGACCTAAGATCAGCAAATATTACACAAAGTGAAATTCAGGATAGAGGCTGTTTCAGACACAAGGTTAACGTTTGGAAGGTTGGCCAGAGAGAAAAATGTAGGAAGACTGGAACAACTTGGTCTGACGAAAGGAAAAAAGCTCATAACGAAAGAATGAAATTGGTATGGGCGCAAAGGAAGGCTAACAACAAGCGCCTCTAATTGTACTTCGCGTGGTCCACCAGGGCCCATACGTGAATAATAAAATAATAATAATAATATATATATATATATATATATATATATATATATATATATATATATATATATATATATATATATATATATATATATGCCTGCCGCTATCTCGTTGCAATCATCGATGATTGGAACGAGATAGCCAATATAAACCTTTTTCGGACACGCCTGACTAGAGAAGCTATAGAGATTGAAAAGCAAGGAAGTCTAAACAAGAGGGACGACGCTCTACACTTGCCGCCAACGTGGAAAACCATTCTTAGACCAGCAGACCCGGACAGCACGACATCCAGAACACGACTGGAAACAAAGACGTCACAAGCGCCTCAGGGAATGGAGCTAAGGCCAGTGTCAGTCAATCGCTACCGACTAAGATCGAGACCAGAAGACATAAATATTACACGGCAAACCGATCTCTCTCGACTCAACAACCGGCTGTACTCCCGGAAAAAACCCAATATATATATACACACAAAACAGGCTTGAAAACAGATTGAAATCCTAAAAGAAACCGCAGAAAGGGTATGATTCCAAATTTCCTTTGAAAAGACACAATACATGACCTGCAACAGACTAAAAACACCATTTCTAAAAACAAAATATGGTAACATCAGACAAGTCTCTCAACTCAAATATTTGGGTGAAATAATCTTGGAAAACGAGTTGGAAAACGCGGCTATTGCGGTGCATTGAGACTTACACAAAATATATTCAAGAAAACATGCATATCTAAAAACACAAAACTGAGACATTATAACACAGTTATTAAGCCCGAATGTCTATATGGGGCAGAAATGCTCATTTTGAATAGAAACAGAGACTTCGAGGAGATTGAAAAGAAGCAAAGAAAAATTATAAGAAAAATCTTAGGCCCCAAACAAATAAATAGCACAACATACCGACTTCGAGAAAACAAAGAAATCAAACAACACACAGATATACATAGCGATATGAGAAAAAGAAGACTTAATGATGAATTCGAGTAGGCTAAATAGACAAATAGTAGAATTTTATGTAGTAGAGCTAAAGTAGAAATAATTAATTGGATTGCTGCAATTAAAGAGGACCTAAGATCAGCAAATATTACACAAAGTGAAATTCAGGATAGAGGCTGTTTCAGACACAAGGTTAACGTTTGGGGGTTGGCCAGAGAGAAAAATGTAGGAAGACTGGAACAACTTGGTCTGACGAAAGGAAAAAAGCTCATAGAGAAAAAATGAAATCTGTATGTGCGCAAAGAAAGGTTAGCAACAACAAGCGCCTCTAACTGTACTTCGGTGGTCCACGAGGAGCCCATAGGTGAATAATATATATATATATATATATATATATATATATATATATATATATATATATATATATATATATATATATATATATATATATATATATATATACAACCCCCAAACTACTCCTTGATGGATGTCCAGCCTAGTATTAACGTTATTCTCAAGAAAATGTAAGATAACTAATGGAAGTTTAAAAAACTAAAACTAAATTTAGTTTTAGATGTGAAACGATGTTGAGGGCATAACACGACAGGTTTTCAGAGTTTAGTGCCATAATTCTTTTATGGCACTAAATGGGAGACGGAGATCGTATAAGAGAGGGAGCGGAGACCATATAAATCAGCAATGTCAAATGGTGTACTATTTCAAAACACCATCATGTAATTTGAAAGAAAACTCAGCAAGGGTTAAAAACTTAAAATTTGCCGGGAAAAAAAATTAAAAAGTTATTAAACCGCCAATCAAAAATTATTATAAGGATTATCCTTTTAAGTAAATATATATAGAGGCACATTCGGCAACTAATAATTGGTTATTATTTAACGAACAAAATTACAAAACTAGAAATATACTAATGAACATTGTTAAAACAATTTTTTTAAATGTAAGAATCGGTCAAAAATGAAAGTGGCAACGTCGTATTGACTAATTGAGGTGATATCCATGATAAAGGGTGTCGTCGGGAAAAGCGATAAAAAATATTTTAGTGTGTGTCGTTAATGTACGTATGTAAATTCCATTAAAAACCAAAATTGTATTCTGCACGCGAACATCACGATATGCTTCTTATTTACGGAGAAACTGCTGATTAGATTAGAAACCAGATTAGAAATATACTAGGACTTTTCCAACGCGTTTGAGAAAATAGGATAAATGCCAGACTTGCATTGACTCAAACGGTGGACATATTGAACATTTAATTTAATAAAATAGTTAATCATGTGTTTCAATCGATGTGACGTGAATCGTTTAAAACGGGTTATAACATGAAAAATTAGTGCCAGTAATTTCAACTTTGTCATTAAACAACATTAATGTGTAATGATTAAATTGTAATAAGGTATGTCGACAGAGATATAAAAAAGTTGAAAATCGTTGGGCGAAGAGTATTGAGATAAAAGGATACTACGTTGAAAAACAAATCGATTTTTGATCAAAAAACTATATTTCAT
Organism: Cosmopolites sordidus; assembly: GCA_031761425.1. Classification (NCBI taxonomy): domain Eukaryota; kingdom Metazoa; phylum Arthropoda; class Insecta; order Coleoptera; family Curculionidae; genus Cosmopolites; species Cosmopolites sordidus. The sequence goes on along the minus strand of JARFXV010001706.1, from coordinate 86,787 downwards.
GTAAAAAGTATCTGACTTTAAGTATACTAAGTAAGTAGTTCCCAAATATAAAAAAATACAATTTACATCAACTAGTTTAGATCCTGTCAATTAGGATATAGTGGCAGAATGGCTAGAGCAGTGGCGACTCGTGAGGGAGGGCGTTGGGGCGCCGCCACTCCAGCATTTATCACAGTAAACAATTTCTCAGAGCAAAACACCACATTTTATTTCCGTTCAGTGTCATTCCTTTAAATTATTTTAAGATATTATTAAAAATTAAAATCTCCAAATGTAGAAGAACGTCTGTCGACCCATCACATCACACATGTGGATAAAAATTCCATCCTCTCGCCACAGTTTTTACATCATTGGTCAGACGTTTACCTCCAGCGACCGTACACCATGTCATCTTCTTTCGTCGTTGGCATTGCATGTTTTGTTGGTTGCCAGAATTCGGGGGTTTAACTGCTTTCTAAAACATGCGATTTGGACGTAGATTCCCTGCGACCGAGCGAAACGGTAATTAATTTTAAACGCTGATTTGACGGGTACGGAACGTTTGATATGTCTCGCGTCGCGTATTTCATTCGCCTCGCAAATACTTGTTTTGACTTGGGATTTTCTACGTGTGTACACACTGAGTAGTTCTTTTTAAATAAAAATAATCAACTTTAAATTGCAAACATGAAGGTGTCAGGTTTAAAACAGTTAATGATGACTAATTTAAGTTTGGAGGAGGAAGTTGAATTAAAAACTAACGGTCGTCCCACGTTGAATTTGAGCTTATTTGAAGTTAAAAAAAAAATGTAAAAATAGAGCAAGTTTTACGTGAAAATTTGACAGCAAACTATACAATAGTATTTTGTGGCTTTGTGGTTGTGAATACACTAATTCTCTGTTTTATTTCATGTGTTTATTGTTTGCTGGTGAGCAGCAATAAACTTGCGAAGGAGTGAGGGATCTGAAACATTTGTGCTTTAGGTTATGGTAGGGGAGTGCTATAGTCGAACTAATTCCGGACTTTAATGAAAAAGTTATTGAAAAATTTATTTTGGACAAAAACAGACGAATGGAATTTCACTTTAAGAAATAAGATCGGCGAGGTACTATTCACCGACAAAAATTTGTACCATAACCCTTTTTTGTCAAAAAACTTAGATATTTTTTTGAACTTTTCGAACTTCTCATGAACTTTTTCGAATGTTCTATTTATTACTGAACAGTTACAATACAGATACAGTTACAATTACAACAGTTACAATAAAGTGTTTGAATGATTTACTCTACGGGTAACGGTAAGTACCAACTTATTCATATCTTTATCTGCGCAACAAGCAACAACCCATCCTCCAATGTCCTTGTAAGTGGGAATAATACAACATTTTAATGTTTTCCTGGGGCACCTCCTGCATAGGGTTTTAATAGCACAAAAAGTAAAAAGGGGAAGGGGAAAGTAAAAAATTTTTCAGCAGTACTATTTTCTTCTACGTCCTTTCACTTTAAAATCCCACGAGTCGCCACTGTTCTAGAGATATCTAGTTCATTGGCGGAAAGAAGACCTACAAAGAATGATGGAATTTGAACGTAGAGAAAACAAAATACATGTGTTTCACGAAGTCACCCAATAACAAGGGCGTCAGATCTGGAGATCGAGTAAACCACTCTATTATACCCCGTCGTCCAAACATATCTATTGGGATACTATTCATTCAGATAAACCCTACTGCACCATAACAACGTGGAGGAGCACCATCCTGTTGAATAGTTAGTTCCAGATCTCGACATTCATTAAGATTTTCCTTTAGAATCTCTAAAAGTAGCGGTTCAATAACATTCTTCAATAGGTCCAAAGACGCCTCTCCAGTTAAAATTCGATCCCAACTATATGATTTCCCAAGATCCCTGTCCACATTTTTTCCAGAAATAGTGTATAGTTCCCAGGAAATATATTCTGATTCGAGTCACTCCCGTACCTTACATTCTGAGTATTCAGGGGAAATCTTACCAGATTCCCATACTATATACTATTAGAACACCTGTATGGGTTATTCCTCGATAAACCTCACACGTTTTACGAACGCTGCATAACAAATTACAAAATTAGCATAACATTGTAGATAACAGTGATCAATGTTTTCATTAATTTTTATAGATTAAATATGTTATATAAAATATTTTAGTACACTTGAAAAATATAATAAACTCAATTCCTAATCTAATGTATAAATAGAATAAAACGATAGGTCTCACTCAATATACTCAACTCAAATAAAACGATAGGTCTGTCGTTTGTTTAGGTCTTTTAGAATACAAATGTAAGAAATATGTTTGTTTAATTTACATATTCCGGTCTCTTGTTCATTCTCAGGCAAAACGATAGTTTTATCACTTTTTTGGTAGTGATGGCCGACTATATTTCATTTTTCCACTTAAGGACACTAGGGTACGTTATTTTGTTTACATTCAATGTGTTCGCTGATTCTATCTAAAAGCTTCGACACTACTTAAGGGTAGTTAACCACCAGATGTGCGATAATGGTGGGGCATCTTTAGAGATGGCTTCATTTCAGGATTTGAAATCAATATTTTCATTTATTCTGTGAACAAGTGTAGTACCGTGTCGTTCCCAAATAATTCCAAGGATGAGTGTATCACTGAACACTTTGTTATCTATAAACTTTTATTAGTTGAGTGTATACTGAATACTGTGTTATTCATTAACTTTTATTAGTTGTCAGTGTATCACTGATAACTTTGTTATCTATTAAGTTTCATTAGCCGTGAGTGTATCACTGAACACTTTGTTATCTATTAACTTTTATTAGTTGTGAGTGTATCACTGAAAACTTTGTTATCTATTAAATTTTATTACCTGTGAGTGTATCACTGAACATTTTGTTATCTATGAACTTTTATTAGTTGTAAGTGTATCACTGAACACTTTGTTATCTATTTACTTTTATTAGTTGTGAGTGTATCACTGAACACTTTGTTATCTATTAACTTTTATTAGTTGTGAGTGTATCACTGAACACTGTTATCTATTAACTTTTATTAGCTGTGAGTGTATCACTGAACACTTTGTTATCTATAAACTTTTATTAGTTGTGAGTGTATCACTGAACACTTTGTTATTTATGAACTTTTATTAGTTGTGAGTGTATCACTGAACACTTTGTTATCTATTAACTTTTATTAGTTGTGAGTGTATCACTGAACACTGTTATCTATTAACTTTTATTAGCTGTGAGTGTATCACTAAACACATTGTTATCTATAAACTTTTATTAGTTGTGAGTGTATCACTGAACACTTTGTTATCTATTAACTTTTATTAGTTGTGAGTGTATCACAGAACACTTTGTTATCTGTTAACTTTTATTAGTTGTGAGTGTATCACTGAACACTGTTATCTATTAACTTTTATTAGCTGTGAGTGTATCACTGAACACTTTGTTGTCTATAAACTTTTATTAGTTGTGAGTGTATCACTGAACACTTTGTTATCTATTAACTTTTATTAGTTGTGAGTGTATCACAGAACACTTTGTTATCTGTTAATTTTTATTAGTTGTGAGTGTATCACTGAACACTGTTATCTATTTACTTTTATTAGTTGTGAGTGTATCACTGAACACTTTGTTATCTATAAACTTTTATTAGTTGTGAGTGTATCACTGAACACTTTGTTATCTATTAACTTTTATTAGTTGTGAGTGTATCACTGAACACTTTGTTATCTGTTAACTTTTATTAGTGGTGAGTGTATCACTGAACACTTTGTTATCTATTAACTTTTATTAGTTGTGAGTGTATCACTGAACACTTTGTTATCTATTAACTTTTATTAGTTGTGAGTGTATCACTGAACACTGTTACTCTATTAACTTTTATTAGCTGTGAGTGTATCACTGAACACTTTGTTATCTATAAACTTTTATTAGTTGTGAGTGTATCACTGAACACTTTGTTATCTATTAACTTTTATTAGTTGTGAGTGTATCACAGAACACTTTGTTATCTGTTAACTTTTATTAGTTGTGAGTGTATCACTGAACACTTTGTTATCTGTTAACTTTTATTAGTTGTGAGTGTATCACTGAACACTTTGTTATTTATTAACAAAATTTTTGTTAATTGTTGTTTGTTGTTGTTAATTGTTGTTTTGAAATGTATATAAAGCTCTATTATCTTTATTATATCTATTTAATGTTTTCATTGATATTCAATGATTACTATGTAAGGGAGTTTTTCACTGAACACTTGTCTTCTAGTATTTTAATAGTTTCGATAAGTATATAAAGATTACTTCTATTTCTTTTTCTCACGGAATACTGTTCTGATCGCTATCAGATATTCCAGTACAATTGAATTAAATCTGTTACTGTTCATTTTAAATGATATATAAAACAGTGTTTCTTGATTAATGTTTTGATCAATATTAAATGATTTCTATTTAAGTGAATATCCAAACATTGTTTGAGTAGTGGCATCAGCATATTAATATGACTTATAATTTAATTGAAAGAGAGATCCATGGTGTTGTCGCGCGGGTTTTCCTTCAATACTATGAAGTGGATAAATGCTGTTTTGCTTTTCTAGTATCTGGAGCGGGTACATTGCGTGTTTGCCCTTTGTATCCATTGCACAACTCAGTACTAGAGGTTACACCGTAGGGTGTGGTTGGATAATCCATTATGTTTTGTTTAGCTCTTTGGGTGGGTATCTCGTGCGGTCATCCTTTGATACCCCGTTCATACCCGAAGCTGGCACTGTTGCGTGTTTGCTCCTTAGTGTCAGGAACAGTACCCAGAATGATAATTTTATTAGTGATTGATAACATTATCATTGTTGAAAAGATATGATCTGTAATTTAATAAATATTGAGAGATCTCCATGGTATTGTCGCGCGGGTTTTCCTTCAATACTATGAAGTGGATAAATGCTCTTTTGCCTTTCTAGTATCTGGAGCGGGTACATTGCGTGTTTGCCCTTTGTACCCATTGCACAACTCAGTACTAGAAGTTAGACCGCAGGGTGTGGTTGGATATCCGTTATGTTTTGTTTAGCTCTTTGGGTGGGTATCTCGTGCGGTTTTCCCTTGTTACCCCGTTCATACCCGAAGCTGGCACTGTTGCGTTATTGCCCCTCAGTGTCAGGAACAGTACCCAGTTTGATATTTGATTATTGGCCGATAATAGTATCATTGTTTTGAGTTATGTAGAGAGTCTCTATTTGAATTTAAGTTGATTGCTATCATGGCTAATATAACTGATATGCTAATGAATATATCTCGTTGAGTATGTGAATAGCCTCGTGGTAAAGTATGATTTGTATCGATCTAATAAATCTAAAGTAACAGATAGAAAACAGATAATAGTTTGATGGATTCAGAGTATACATGGTTACTTTTTTTTATTTCCAGGTAGTTAAAGCTGCAATGCTTGGAAGCCACCACCATGCTCGTCAAACTCATGTACCCAACTAGCTGCCCAGTTAGAGCAATTACCGCCATGTCAGTTATTATTGGGGAGATATGTATATCTATCTCTATGTGATATGTATATAATGTTTAAAAAAATAATTCTTTCATTTTTGTCGTATCGTTACAAACATAAAAAAGAAATATAAAAGAAATGATTTGTATAAAAAAAAACAAATAAACCATTAATTTCAGAAATGATACTGATAATTTAAGTTGTGTATATAACATCATTAAATAATAAATTTTTAATAATAATTTGTTTTGCATCTAATACCATTACAAGTGAAAAATTCAAAATTTTTAGGTTATAATAAAAAAAAAACAAAAAATATAAAACTAACAAATTTGTAAAATATGTTAAAGTCAAAAATGTGTCAACTGAAGATTAGAAAAAGAATGTCATATTTCATATTACAAAATTAGGAAATTAATTATTCAATAAGATATAGTTGGTAGGTTTTTAAATATAAATTTGTATTGTTTATAAAAGTGATTGAAACATATAAATTGATGAAAAAAGGTGATGATTCCTTATCCCCTACACGAGTGTTCCAGTTGATATAAGCGATTCCTTGAAGGTCGTGATGCTTTGGATGAGGACCCAAAGCCAAGTTGGTCAAAAAATAAAAGTCGCGATGAGTTGATGGAAAAAGTGCGTGAATGAATACGATGTGAATTCAACTGTAAGATAGAGGAGAATTGTTCGAGTGAGGGCCGAATATCCATAGCCGGGAGTTTATTTTTGTTACACGATAATGCACAATCTCACAGGACCATTGTTGGTTGTGATTTTTTGGCGAAAAAACAAGTATGTGTGCTTCAACATCCTCCGCATTCGCCTGATTTATCTCCGTGTGTCTATTTCCTGTTCCCGAAACCGAAACTGGCGATGAAATGAACGTCTTATGACAGTGTTACACAAGTACAAGAAGCCGTGACGGTGGTCATTGAGGTGATTCCGAAAAACGACATAAAAATCTATGCTAGCGTTGGTTGAACATGCCCAGCGAAATTTTACTGCAAAATTTTGTTTTAAATTTAAAAAGTTCCATTATTTTTCGCATATATTATGTATGTTAGACAACAAATGAAAACGAAATATGTACGAATGGTTTTTCAAATTTCTTTTACAATGCTTTGTTTTATTTATTCTTTCCATGCTGCCTTATTTTTAATTCATCGTCATCAATGCCCTTCCAATCGCATCTGTGGCTAATATCGACCCACTGAATCGTTTTAAGGCCTACCAGGCGGCGGTATAGAAGACATATATAGAAATATAGAATGAATCAGCCACCATCTGGTTAGCCCTCTATAGATTTGTAAAATTTCCACCCTCGATTTAGTTATGCCACTAAACATTCCATTATTTAAAACCCTTTATCCTCAGCTACAGTATTTTTAAATGTATTTATCATTATTGAAAATCATTGTCTCCCGTTCGGTGTATTTTTTAAGATGTGGTCTGAAATGGAATGCGGCGTACGTGTCCAGAAATGCCCGCGCAATTCACTTGTTGTTAGAAAGGTCGTCAATATGTATAGTTGATTCCTTGTAAAAATTCCTTGCGTTCCTTCTAAAGCCCTTAGAAATATGGTTATTTCTTACCATATGTCTGGTAATTAGGACATTATTAATTTAAGGATTATTTTTGGGTCGATCTCAGATTAGGCTCACTTGCTTTTCCAACCACACTTTTTGTAAATATACACCAAGTTCTAGTGTGATGCCTTTTTGTTTATAAAGGGTATCCTCATAGGTACATCGGTGTTTCCTTTTTAAATAAAACCAACAATTTTAGAAAAATAACATACCTGTTTATTTTATCAAAAAGTAGAGACATGGCAGTTATGTGTTAAAAATTCTCCAAACGTCCCCTTCGATGGATTCACTTTTTGCCTAGAATTGTCAATAAGAACTTGGTACAATTTATGTCCAATTTCACCAATAACAATAACGCATGTTTTTTGCTTCAGGTTATTTATCGTCTGCGGATTGTTAGAATAAATTTCGTGTTTGAGGAAGCTCTACATCAAAATATCGAGGGGGGTTAGATCGCAACAAATTCAAAGTCTCTCTCGCCGTGGTGCCATTTTGTAGAAAGCACATACTGTGGTAACGTTCGAAAGAAAACTTACCGTTTCACCATCGTCATTTTCATGATGCCGCACTGTTACTCGAAGAGGATGTAAACGAGGATGATCACTCAAGGATTTTCACTGTCTCAAATCTTACAATTTTGCTGGTTCACACAACCTGTGAGGTGGAAATGAGCGTCGGAAAGCATAATTTTATTGCAAAATTCTTATTGCTTTTTTTCTAATTTGCGTGCGATCCGTCTATTCTTAAAACACTTTTGTCCGTCGTACAACGACCCATAATTAAATTGCTGAGGCTCTAGACATGTGAAATATAAGGTTTCTTGGTTAAGTAGTTGAAAAATGACGCTAAAATGAAGTACTTATTGGGACACCCTTTACTTGTTCAATTTTCACATACACAGTCCGTCCATTAAGCACCAGTACTTAAGATGTATCTCAGCAACCAGTCATGCCGCAACCAGTCATCTATTTACAGCGTCGTTTCAACGCTTGTACATTTCTGGACCTAACGAAACCTACTTTACCACGATCGGTTGACATTAGTTGATTTTATGAGGTCTTGTTTACAAGCCAAAAAAGTTTAATGTACGAATAAAGTCATGGAGTAAAAAGCTGTTATTAAACTTAACGCAAAACTCGGTAAAAACTGTGTCAGAAACATTCCTGTTGATGCAGTAAGTGTACGGCGATGATTGTTTAAGCAGAACAAATGTTTTTCAGTGGTATAAACGTTTTTTGCATGGTACAGTATCGCTAGAGGATGACAAACGTGACATAGACCAATTTAAGCTAGCAGTCCCGAAATGATCAAAAAAGTTCGCGATTTTGTAGCAAATGACCGCAATGCTTTACTAAAAATAATGGAAGAGGCTTTAAATATGAGCAAAGAAACGATTCGACTCTTTCTTCACAATAATTTGGGTAAAAAAAAAGGTGTATTGAAAGTTTGTTTCGTACGCGTTAACGGAGAGAGGTCGTCGCAGCCGCCGGAAATGATGAAAACTTCCTGTAATCAATTGCTATGGGGGATGAAATCTAGTGCTTTCAATACGGTCCAGAAACTAAGCGCCAAAGTTCGAAACGGAAGTCGAAAGACTCACTACAGGCAAAAAACACGAGAAACTCCTTTAAAAATCAAGACGATGTTCATTGTTTTCTTCGATAGCAAAGGCATCATCCACAAATAGTTCGTTCCAACTGGTCAAACTGTCACTGGGCAGTACTACTTAGAAGTCCTGAAACAATTGATGCACGGAATTCGTCGCATTCGGCCAGAATATCGCGATCCAGACAGCTGGAGTTTGTTGCACGATAACGTGCAAAACATCGTTAATTTTCATTATGTTAATTTTTGGTTCGAAACCAAGTCTGTGTGATCAAGCCCCCACCATACCCGTCAGATTTGGGTATTGACCTTTGTTGTAAGCAACTTTTTGCTTCAATGGAATGGTTGGTTAAATTTGCGAAAATTATTTATAACTTACACCCTATAAATTATACTTATACTTACACCCAAATAGGGTAATTCACAGTAGTTTAAAAATAATAGAATGCCTACAAGGAAGAAATATACCACGGGGGAGAAGGAATAATTACAAGATATACTAGGACAACTAATTAAAGAAATCAGAGAGACCAAATGGGATCAAAAAGAAAGCAAAAAAAAAATTAAATTATTCAGAACAGGGATTAAGGAATTGGAAATGAATGAAAATAAGTGCGAGATTAAGGATTTTCAAACAGGAAAAAAGTTTCAACAATTTGATAATTAAAAATTATTGATCTTTGAAGAAATTTAATTATACAAGTGAAAAGTGCGCTAAATTGCCTTGCAATTTCTAGAGTTTTAGTTGGATTACAAACACATTTTCGATTCCATTCAGAAGCAACTTCTCTAATTCGTACGCTTCCTAATTACCGGATGCACTATAATATTTTTTCGTTTTTTCGTTCATTGAAATTAGACGTTGACTATGAAAACTGAGAATTCTTTGCTATCCCGATATTCTCCAAAATACATTTGATTTAATTTTGCTGCTAGAATGGGTTCTAAATTTCCTGACATTATCCTTTTGTTCAATAATTTTTATACTGGAATCTTTGGTGTTAAATGTAAATTTAGAACTAGTTTTCTACTGATACTAAGATACATTGAATTCATTCGACATTCTAATTATTTTTTAAATTAATATTATATTTACATATATATATATATATATATATATATATATATATATATATATATATATATATATATATATATTATTATTATTATATATACTTAGTTATGGGTTATGTAATACAGTAAAGGAACCAACTCGTACCACAGAAAGATCGGCTATTTTTATAGATTACATATGTACGAATTATGAATTAGATGGTTTGTCTTGTATTGTTTGGAGTAATTGTCTGTCTGATCATTCGGCTCAGTTGATAGATATTCCAATTACATCAAATCTGCATGAAATAACAAAATTTAAAAGACATTATAGTGAAACTAATATGAAACTATTTCAGCTGTATCTGAGCGGGGAAGATTGGTATGACGTATTTCAGGCTGAAATTTTGGATCGGGGATTTGAGGCATTTTCACATTGTTTGGAGTATTACAATGATATGTGCTTTCCCCTTAGAAAAGTAAGAATGTCCAATGAGGGTCAATTTAAACCTTGGTTGACAAGAGGTATCAGAATGTCATCTATTACTTTAAAAGAATTGTATCGAACGAAACTATTATCCGGAGCCGAACAAGATGCTACACATTATAGGGTGTATAAAAGAATTTATAGAAAGTTTATAAGAAGGGCTAAACTGCTTTACAGTGTGAAACAATATTTTGAATCGGAGAACAAGTCAAAAACGGCTTGGAAAATAATAAACAATAACATTCAAAAAAACCGCAATACAAGAACTAACATAAGCGCAATAAGGGATGAGGATGGAATTACTTTGAAAGACAAGTATGAAATTGCTAGTTGTTTTAATAAATACTGTGTTAATCTTCCTAAGAACGTGTTGGTAAGTTCAATGACTGCTACTAGGGTTAGACAAGTGACTCCAATTTAAACTCTATGATATTACGGCCAGTTAATCAATATGACATAATTAAAACAGTAAGGAAACTAAAAAATACAAATTCTGTGGGGCTAGATAATATTCCTTCAGTTGTACTGAAGAAGTCTATCAACTCATTAATAATACCGTTAACATATCTAGTGAATTGGTCTCTGGAAACTAGTATTTTTCTGAAGGCATTAAAAACATCAAAAAAGTAATTGCTGCCTTCAAAAGAGGTGACCGGTTCTCCCTCTCCAACTATAGACCAAAGCTATTCTACCTACGTTATCTAAACTGTTGGAACGTATAGTGTATGAGCAGATCATGTCCTTTCTTGTGCGCTTTAATATATTGAAATCATCACAGCACGGGTTTCGAAGTGGTCGATCTACACATTCAGCAATCTGTGAATTTTTAAACAAGATATATGAAAACATAAACGATAATTGCAAATGTGTTGGTCTGTTTATGGATCTAAGTAAGGCTTTCGATCTGGTGGATCACGCAATACTGCTCGACAAACTTCATCACTATGGCTTGAGGGGTCGGGTGAGAGAGTGGTTGCAATCTTACTTGTTTGACCGACACCAAGTTGTACAGATTGATGAAGCAACATCTGAAAGATTAAGGATTATTTCTGGAGTGCCCCAAGGATCTGTTTTGGGTTCACTATTATTTTTAAGTTTTGTTAAGGATCTGCTAGATGTTTGCAGTAGCGGAAATATGGTAATGTTTGCTGATGGTAGCAGCTATTTAACAGGAAATAGAAACATGCAGGGAGCCATTGAAACGGTACAGGAAATTCTCAATAAATTTTATAGTTGGTTTACAAATAATAAGTTATCCCTTAACGTGGACAAAACTAGTTTTATTACTTTTACTCCTCGAACACACACTATAACGGAGTCATATTTACTAAAAATTAACGGTAAGGCTATACAGCAAACATCCTGTATTAGATTTCGGGTGTTCATCTCGATAACAGACTTTGCTGGGATGAACACGTAGCTGAACTATACAATAAATTAGCTGCTGTCTCATATGCTGTTTATAGGTTGAAACGGATTGGTACCACGGATATTGTGCATTCATATTACTATGCAGAGTTTTACAGTCGCGCTAGGTACGGTTTGATATTTTGGGGTGGGTCGCCTCATCTGATGCGTGTTTTCAAAATACAAAAAAAGATAATTCGAATGATGGGTGGGGTGTCACTACTGGCAACATGTCGACCAATTTTTAAACAATGCAGGATTTTGACTCTACCATCACTATATATTTTGAAGATTATCATCTTTGTTAGGTGAAATTTTGCAGCATTCGTAAAAAATAGTGATTTTCATCACTATGACACACGAGCCTCTGATAAACTTATTTTACCAATACATTCATGTAAGATAGTTGAATATAATGTTTATTATAGGGGTGTGAAGCTGTATAATAAGTTGCCACAACGATTTAAGAATGTTCAGAATGACAACGAATTTAAAAAATTAGTCCGCGAATTTCTTATAAGTCAAAGTTTTTATAGTTTAGAAGAATATATGTCGTATCAATAATTAGATTCAATGCTTATTTATGTTTATAATGTTTATTTGTTATTATATATATATATATATAGTTGTGGTCAAAATAATAAGAGTATGAATGCTGAATCTAAACATTTAATTTTAATGTGTTTAAGGAATTTATTACAGAATTATTATAATATTATCAAAACGGCTATAAGTATATCACTTATAGCCTTAAATTATGAAAACTAATGCTTTTTAACAAACTTAATAAATATAAAATATTTGTATTTGTAGAATATCATTTTTGTTTGACCACAGCTGAGCATCTCCTTGGAATACCAAGTTTTCTTGACTTCTTCCCACAAACATATTTTTGTTTGATGTTTTTTTTATTAGCAATACCATTTTTTGGATTGGATTTAAATCCGGAGATTGCGACGGCCAGGGCAACACTTCAATCTCATTTGCGAGAAACCATCGTTTCACTACTCTCGCGGTATGTTTCGTATCGTTATCCTGCTGGTAGATCCACTTTAGCAGCATAGTCATTTCGGCATAAGGAAACATATTTTTTTCTGATATTTCCATGTAGGTTTCTTTGGTCGATCAAAGATACCACATCTTTGATCCAATATAGTGGACTTACACCATTACAGGAAAAGCAATCCCACAGTTTAATAGTTCCTCCTCTATGCTTTACTGTTCCTAATGTATTTCGCGGATTTAGTTCTTCATTCTTATATCGCCTAACGAACCGTTTCCCACCTGAGCCAAAGAGATTTATTTTTGTTTCATCACTATATAAAATATTTTTCCAATTTCGACTGTAGTTTTCTGTCTACGTAGTGTCTGTTTTCTGCGTAGTTAAATCTGGCAAAACTTAATCTATGTTAAATATTTTTTTACTTAAATGTGGTACCTTTCTTGCAACTCTTCCATGACGATCCATCTCTACCAATCGTCTACGAATTGTCCGTGTATGGATTTGTAGACCCATTTTCCGATTAATGTCAAACGAAGTGGAAAATGGGTGTTTCTGCGCTTCTCGTGCAATACATTTATTCAATCTTTTGCTTGTTTTTCTTGGGCTGGTGATATCTTGTTTCTGGTGATATCTTTATTAATGTTTGCTCCTTTAAAACTTTAGCAATAACGCATTCAGATCGCTCTAGTAGATGAGAAATAAATTTATAAGTTTTGTTTTGACTCCGTAACTGCAATATTAGACGTCTCTCTTGGGTAGTACAATGCTTTGCGCGACTCATAGTAACATTTAATACTATATGGATGCAGGGACAATGTATACCATAGACATTAAAATATTTTCGATAGCAATGTACGAACAGCAAAACATTTAAAAGCCATTCTTTTTTGTCACCTCAAGTTTTTATTATCGTCAAGAAATATTAACCTGATAAAATAAAATAAAGTGCATGAGCGACCAGGGCGAAAGCCTGCCTGGGACTCGCCCATTTTGTTTTCTAATTGTTCTTGTGTTCTCTGGAGAATACATACTGAGAGTATTTTGTAAGTGACTTGTAGTAAGGAGATTCCTCTGTAGTTGTTCAAATCTGTTTTGTCTCCCTTCTTGTGTAGCGGGTGGATACAAGCACATTTCCGTTCATCTGGTAATTTTTCTGTTTGCCAAATGTTCGTGATAATTTGCGTAAGTTCCTGCAGTGAATTTGGTCCGAGGTTTTTAAATAGTTCCGCAGTGATACCATCTTCACCGGATGACCTGTTATTCTTTAGTTTGCGTATGTGCCTGTGGATTTCTTCCTGTGTTGGTGGTGGTGATTCTGAGTGGGTATGGATACAGTTTTCCTTGAGGAATCGTGTGTCGCGTTCGGAGCAATTGAGAAGATCAGAGAAATAGAGTGCCAGCTCCTGACAATTCTCCTGATTGGTTAGCACTAATCTCCCATTCCGCTTTCCGAAGCAAAGATTTTGTGGTGTGTATCCACGGATTTCTCTTGCAAAAGTCCCATAAAAGTATCTCGTATTATAATTGCGGGAATTCTCCTCTGTAGAGCCTCTGTAGTTTGCCTGCTAACCGTTGCGGTCTGTTTTCTAGTCACGTCAAAGAGCTGTTGACTTTCTGGGGATTTTTTAGTGTTGTAGTCCTGAAATGCTCGTTTGCGTCGTTGCAATGCACTTTCGCATTTCGAGTCCCACCAAGGGTGTTTTGTGTTCTTTTTTAATGGGATCAGTTTCTGTACTTTTTGTGTAATTTTTGTTTAATTTTTTTGTGTATATATATATATATATATATATATATATATATATATATATATATATATATATATATATATATATTACAGTTATATATTACTGATAAATAGTTAGCGAAACGTGCGTTGGAAAGTTTAAACATGTGATTTGGTATTTAGTGGTAAATCTTTTCGAGTTTAGTGTTTCACACCGAAGGTTGCAACAGAAGAATTGAAGGAAATATATGTTAAAACTATGCAACAAGATTTATATCAGTTTTTTTTCTCAATTGCCTATTGAGGAACAAAAACACACGTGTATTCGTTAGACACATGATCAAAATCTTGCAATCGTTTCCCTCAGTATATATTTTTTAAAACCATGGCCGCAGATGCTCTAAAGCCGTTAAAGTTAATTTTATAATAGTGTTTCATTAAAAATAAGAAAAGAAATAATTAAATAATAATATTAATTTATAATTAAAAAGTGTGGTAATAATAATTTAGATATGATAAGCAAGTTACGTTATATCGACATTAAAAGATCTAACATAAATCTTGTATAAAGTAGAACAATAGCGGTTTTAGAGATATTTTTAGCAGATACGGCAAGGTAAAGGGCAACAAAACCTCTGTTTTAGTGGTTGTCGCAGAGGGACAACGATTATACATATTTATGAGAGGTAACCAACCTGTGCAAGCTTAATTATAAAGGGGTATTCGTTAAATATATTTTAACTAACCATGTTTGAAAGTCATATATACAGTTTGTTGTATAGAAGCCTTTAATAAGCTAATATGGAATATATGAATGTGACGTCTAAAATTTAGGACCTAAAGAATCGTTCAATCAAACAATACCATGGTTACCTACAATACAAGTTGCATTTGCTTGCATCAAAGGCTGATCGATAAAGTAATATTTCGCTATCGTGCAGAAAAACATAAAATAAAATGCATGGCTGTTCGAGAAGTGTTAAGTAATTACCTTAATTCTCAGCCTCTGTATTTCATCGACAGTACAACTTATTCGAATCAGAATGTTTTTCCCGCCGTATAGTTATTTTAAAGCGCCATCTTTCAGCTTCCAAACGAGGCATAACCAGATAATCAGTGGTAGTTGCGATGTCGTTTGAAAAGCAACACTATAAAGATCGGTCCCGTACGGCAAAATGGAGCCTAGAAACGATAACAGAGTTGAGTTGAGCTGAGACATCACCTGATTAATAGCTGCTTCACATCACTTGAGCAAGTCGAAAAAAGTCTTTCAGTTTATCACATCAGAATGAAGTGTTTAGGAAGTAAGGGCTATTACTTCGACGATTAAATAAGAAATAGTATTTTCATAAATAAATCTCAAAGGCAGTCAAAAAATGCCGAGAATTATGTTGAGAATCTAGTAATAACATCAAATGATTGGACATTTCAAGATGCCTTGGCTATGATACGAGGGTAGTCTGAAAAGTTTCCAGCCTTCTACATGAAGATAGCGTTAGTCGTCAAAAATATGTAGCCTTTGTTCGCGTTGAAGTTGTTTTTTTTTGTTTCGCTGGAAAGATGTTAAGTATAATAACAGAGCAACGAATTGTTGTGAAATTTCACTACTAAAACTTATAATTTATTGAAAGAAGTGTATGGCAA
Organism: Cosmopolites sordidus; assembly: GCA_031761425.1. Taxonomy (NCBI): domain Eukaryota; kingdom Metazoa; phylum Arthropoda; class Insecta; order Coleoptera; family Curculionidae; genus Cosmopolites; species Cosmopolites sordidus. Next base: position 70,796 of record JARFXV010001706.1, on the reverse strand, counting down.
TGAATGTTTATCACGTGCACGTGTCGAGAAGACGTCGAAGATGATCCACGCCCGGGTCGCCCATCCACGTCAAAAACGGATGACTATATCGAAAAAATCGGTAATCTGGTTCGAGCTGACCGTCGGTTAAGTATTCGTGCGATTGCTGAAACTGTATAAATTGACAAAGTATACGTACGGAAAATTTTACATAACAATTTTAACAAGCAAAAAGTATGTACCAAAATGGTGCCTAAAATTCTCACATTTGAACAACAAGAAGCTCGCAAAAATGTATGTACTGACACTTTGAATGCCATTGAAAATGACCAAAACATATTGGAAATGATAATAACATGTGACGAAGTGTGTTTTTTTACTTATGATCTTGAAACGAAGCGCCAGTCCATGCACTGGAAGAGCCCAAATTTACCGAGAGTAAATTTTAGAGTAAGAATTAATTTACTATTAATCAACATTACTGCTTTCGTGTTCTTGTTGAACTCGGTGAAGGAATAAAAAAAAACGACCCGTATTGTGGAAGAAGTCATGGGTTCTCCACCAAGACAATGCGCCGGCTCATTCCGCATAGTCTGTCAAGAGGTTTCTAACCAAGTACAGCATCCTAGTATTAGACCATTTACCTTATTCGCCGGATTTTGCGCCGGGCGATTTCTATCTGTGTACTAAGGTAAAATCTGCATTAAAAAAGTTGAAGCTGTGAAAGAGAAAGCGGCATGCGTTCTGAAGGAGCTGACAGAAGAAGACTACACCACTGTTTCGAACAATGCAAGATTCACACGGAGCGTTGTATGGATAAAGGAAGGGTGTAAAGTGAAGATAATAATAAGTAAATATGCATGAAATCAAAATAAAATGTTTCATAGCGTCAGTCTCTTTATTTAATAGCCACACCTCGTATTCGGGTAATATAATTGCGCATGCGTTGAAAGATAACCTAACAATTTCAACTATATTAGGCAATACGCCTACGTAAAATAAAGCCGAGATGGATGCTATCTATTGCCTTTGAAATGCAAGAATTTAATGGTGGCTCCATATTCGATTTTTTCCATTTTTACAGAAACACTAACATCGACTGACATAAATAATAGTTAAACAATAACTAAACATCTAATATGGCTGACATTTTCAAGGTTATCTTTCAACGCATGCGCAACTATATTACAAGAATATTTTTGACGAATAACGCCATCTTCATGTTGAGGCTGGAAATTTTTCAAACTCCCCTTGTACATTTTAAAGAAAATGATTTATTTGTATCTTTTCGCAATAATAAATATTCGTGTTGGTTTTGTTATAGTTGTTCGAGATAAAATCATAATTTCTTATATCCTCCCTGGCTTTAATTTATATTTATACGGCACGGCAACACATTATTTATGTAATCCCTGGACAATTTTTCAACAGTTCACACAGAACTTCAAGAAAATTACAAAGATTTCATAAGACAGTGGTTGCAGATAAAAAAATTGCGCGTGCAGCACCGTACACATAATTGAAGTGAAACTTCTTAAAAAAAACGTAAATAATCATAAAACAAAATAATAAATATTAATTACTCAACGCAAGTTACCTCAGCTGTTCATACATGTATATATATATATATATATATATATATATATATATATATATATATATATATATATATATATATATATATATATATATATATATATATATATATATATATATATATATATATATATATATATATATCTCTCTCATGTAACGAAATGTATCTAAACGAGACACGCCCTTGAAATTTCACTCTCAATTCTCGTCCAATTAACGATTATCGAATCGCCGCTTAAGAATTTTCACTTGAACACTCACTCAATTTCCACAGAAACTTGTGGATTGTGTTGACTTCTATTTGATGAAAATGCATTATAAATGTTTAATAAAGACAATTTTTGTCTAAATTTCCACTTTGTTATTCCTGTTTAACGCGTTTCGATAGCACTATAAATTCTTCAGAACTAACTATTTTCGATGTTGAAATGGGTATGTGCGCGAGTATTTTCCTCATCCGTACATTGAAAGATATAATAATATTTCCACAGGGTTCGCGTAATGGATCTTAGTTATTGAATTAATAAGCAGAAGATACACACATATCTACTTTATTACACTTTACTACACTTTACTACACGGGCAATTTTTCACTAAGTGTCTTAAGTTTTCCAAGATTTGGCGTAACAAAATACGCATTTAACTTGACTTCGGAATCGACGGGAAACCGACTCTAACGTGCAATTTTAAAATTGTGCTTTCTTTTCTTAATCTTCGCGTACAACTCTTAAACTTGTGCTTTCAACTCTCATTCTTTTGTCGTAATCTTCCTCGACCTTTCCACGTGTAACGGTTCAACCCAAGCTCTCTTCTTCAACCTTTCAATTCCAACTCTCGATTCGAATTCTCAACGTGAAACTAATAACGTGTAACTTTCAACTCGCTCTCTTTTAGTGATTTATCTCGAACTTAACTCTCATTAACCTGAACTCTCTTCTTCAACCTTTCAATTCAAACTCTCGATTCGTACTGTTTAGTCAGACTTCTACTTCGAATTTCTACCTATCTCGGTAGAAAAAAAACCATCTGTTCCTGTTATTTCTCGAGTTATACACAAGTACCTCAGTCAACTTTTTCAATTATTAATGTAAGGCTTAGTAAACTTCACGGTTCATGATTTTTACACGCTTCGTTAGGTAGGGTTTTTCATATAAATAGTACATAGTTTAGTTTTAGAATTAGATTAAATCATCTCCTGATGATGCTGACATGGCTAGCGAAACGTGCGTCGGACAGTTAAAAAAAAGGTGATTTGGTGTTTAGTGGTAAATCTCTTCAAGTCTAGTGTTTCACACCATAAGTTCCAATAGAAGAATTGAAGAGAATATATATTTTTTAAGAAAACCCCTCCAGGAGAATTTAGAAATAAACCGTCTTAAGATGCAAAAATCCTTCTGAATGATCAAATACATCTGAACAAATCAAGGTGTGATGTGGAAGGCTGGTCTGAGTCTAACCATGATGTTTTGTTCTTACGGTTATCAAAATAGATCCACTTATCACCCATCAAAACTTGATATAAAAACCTTTTCTTTCCTGTGTGGAAAGCTAAATTTCATAAGCAGGTTTTCGCCTTTCAATGTCTTTTCTTTTTTTCCAATGCGTGTAGATGTTCGGAAATCATAGATTGGGCAACATTCAATGCTTTTACTAATTGAAATTCATACGGATTTCTTCCTTCAGGATCTTTTCCAATACGTGCAGACTTTCGGAATTGATAGATCGGGCAACATTCATTGCTTCTGTCAATTTGTTCAACATATGGATGCTCCTTGTCCTTTATTCCAAAATCACCATTTTTAAAGTGTTTAAATCATCGTTCTCGATTTTTTTGGTATATACCATGTTCACCATAAGCTTCAAAAAACAATCGATGTAAACTTTCAGCTGCGGTCTTCCTCAAATGAAACAGGGTTATTAAACTTCCCCGCAAAACGTCTTTTTCTGGTACATAATTCGACATATTCAAAGCTAAGAAAAACTATGTTTTTTGCACAATGACAACTGATACCAAACTGGCTTTTGATGGTGTATGTTTACTCTCCAAAGCGCCATAGACGTCATTGCTCTATACCAACAAATGTATTAGTAACGCCATCTCTTATCAACATCGACATTATTAACCGAGACACCTATTATTTATACGCATTTTAGCATCGAAAATAGTTATTTTTGAAGAAGCTACAATCCAACTGTAAAAATAAATGGAAATAAATGGAAAAAAGTGGAAATTTGTAGACAAAAAAATATTATTAAACATTAATAATAAGTAGAAGTCAACACGATCTATAAATTCTCTGAAGATAACTCTAATGGTGCGGAAGCTACTGTTCGTTTTCTAACAAGAATTTTAAAGCCTGGTAACATAATACTTCATGAAAAGTGATTCACCTGGCTTAAACTAGCAGATTATTGTAACTAACCGCTTGCCAAAAACAGGTTGACTGATCTCAGATAAAGCGCTACAGAAGAATGAAAAGGCTTCGTCAGATGATTTGGTTCGATAATACCAACAGCTAGCCAAAACGAAGTGGATGGATAGTAAAAGCATTATAATCTTATTCAATTAAAATAGTTTGTAAATGTTGATCGGTCGCAAGTCATTAGCCTATCTACTGCTTCCCACGAGAATCAAAAAATGGATAATAAGAACAAATCGCTCCTTAGAGTGCAGTGATAGAGAACAAGATGAAGAGGAATATTAGTTTTAATCAGTAATATCAACTAAAAATGCTTTATATCATTCGATTTTATGAGAAAAAAAGTACACTGTAAAATACACAGTATGTCGGAAAAATTAGGATATTTTAAAAATTCATATAAAACTACTAGCGCCATTTATTGAAACAATATATAATCTGAAAGCTGTATATCTCCTCTATAAAAGGAAACCGCTATCATTAAAATCGATCAACGAATTATCAAGTTATAGCGCTTAAAGTGACAGTACCTTTTGTTATCTCGTCAGTCTTTTACAGGAACATTTGAATTGACGAAAGTGGTAGAAGCGATTTTAGGGCTGTCGTGATATTTTGGAAGACGACCGAAAGCCAGGCCGACTAAAAAATGAAAGTAGCGATGAGTTGGTGGAAAAAGTGCTTGAAATTATCGTCTACGATGACAATTCGACTGTGAGATGGATAGTGGAGGAATTAAATATGACCGATCGAAAGACATGGATGAGCGCCCGGAAGTTAGTTTTTGTTATTGTTAGTTTTTGCATGATTATGGACCATCTCGCAGGACCGTCGGTATTCGTGAATTTTTGGCGAAAAAACAACTATGCATGCTTGACATCCTCGGTATTCGCCTGAAACTGGCTATGTAAGGAACGTTTTATGACAGTGTTACATACGTGCAAGAAGCCGTAGCGAGAGTCATTGAGGCGATTCCGAAAAATGACAAAGAATTATGCCGGCCGGTGTATAGTTGACGCAGGGATGTATTTTGAATAAAAAGCAATAATTTTGGCAAAATAACTAATTGCCTTTTCTTGAAGTGAAAACTTCTTTAGCCGAGTTGAGCTATTTTCGGTAGGTGCAAAACTTATGGGTTCGCGACATCGACATGCTTATGACGTGTCGCACCAGACTGGTGACGCCAACTGTGTTTAATATGTTTTAAATTAAATTGTGTTTTAGAGAATCATTATTTTAATTGTTTAATAGTAGAATCACTGTAAAAGAGTGGGTACTTAATTGGACTAATATTTTTATGTAGAAAAATGAATAAAAAAAAACAAAGCATTTATTTTTGAATATTTCCAATATTGGTATTAATATTTGCGTTGAAAAATTAAATATTATTTATTTTTCTAATATTTAATCTCTGTAAACGATGTATTGCAATGAATATTTCATAGTAGCTTAGGAGTTATCTTACTAGCGTGGTAAAAAAGATTTATAGTTGTTCGATAGTAATTTTGTCGTGGATTTTAAAATTAAAAATTTTATAATAAATTTAATTTCTCAAAACTATTGTTTATTGATTTAAAATGTCAGAAATAAAATACCTTTTGTTATTTTTTGCAAAATGATTATAAACTAATATCATTCAATTTTGCCATTAGAACTTTACAAAAAAGTATTGTAATATAATTGGTTTTTCTAAATGTCCAATTTTTATTTTTTCTAAAAAAAATATACATTTTTAAATTATACATTTGAAGAATAATTAATTTAAAAATAAAAAAAAAAAACACAGTTAATCCAAAGTTTCAAGTTTTCACTTCTGTCGGCAGTCCCCGTGACTGCCTACCTTTTTTTAATTTAAAACGATCCGTTGTATTTCCGTCATATTGCGTAAGTACTCTCGGGACTATTGGCGGTTTTCACTAAATAAATGTGTCCATTTTTTTGTGCTTTGTAGACCGTTTTGACACACCGAAGTGCTCATCTGTAAATTAAATAGATGAGAGTCAGACGGAGTTAGATTTGATGAATAAATGTTGTGTAGTTGAGAGCTGCAATATAGCAAAATCAAGTGCCTTTGTTGACCATACCAAATCGGTTTTACTATTAGGGTTTCGCTCAAACAAATAAGTTTGTAATTGATATAACATAGTCTCCTTGATATACATAGGTATACATTGATATATATACATTGATATACATAGTCTCCTTCAAGAGTGATTCATTGATTCCAACGCTTCTCTAACATTTCGATGCCTTGTTTGTAGAACTATTTATATTTAGCCTCAAAATAGGCTTCAGTTCTGGAGCCAAATGTCTTCCTTGGAGCTTTATTATTAGGTCTGCAAATAGGTAGTAGTCACTAGGAGCCAGATCCGCAGAGCACGGCAGATGGGGAAGCAATTCAAAGAGTAATTCGTGCAATTTTGTCAGTTGCGAGCAACTTATGATACGGTGCATTATCCTAATGCAAGAGCACTTTTTTCTTCTTCATTTGGGGTCATTTTTTCGCAATTTCTTCCTTTAAACGCACTAATAAAGCCATATAATATTTGCTATTGATGGTTCTTCCTTTGTCAAGGTAATCAATTAATAAAATACATTGCGCATCTCAAAATACGAATGCCAAAACCTTACCAGTTGACATGTGCGTTTTTAGTCGCTTTGGGCATCTTTTGCCAGTTGCTGGCTGTCCACTCAGCTGACTGCCGATTTGACTGTGGAGTATAGTGATGGATCCATGTTTCATCCAGTGTTACATACCGCATGAAAAAATCCTTTTTATTGTGCCGAAACAGCTCCAAACAGCGCGCTATATCGTCGACGCGTTGCTGTTTTTGATCGACTATAAGCAAACGCGGTATCCATTTGGAACAGATTTTTCTCACGTACAAATGTTTCTTACAAAATGGTGAATACACTGGCTTCTGATATCAGTAAAGTATCAGATACCTCACGTAACTTCAATTTACGATAGGCCAAAACTATTTTGTGGGCTGTTTTTATGTTTTCTGGAATAACTGTCGAATTTGGGCGACCAGAATATTCAGAGTCATCAGTATTTGTACAGCCGGTTTTAAAATCAGCAAACCACTGCTCTACCATTTGTCTCGATGGAGCTGAGTCCAAATAACACTTGTCAAAGCATTGCTTTGCTTGAACGGTATTTTTTCCTATTAAAAAACAGTGCTTTATTAACACACTCAGATATTTGCATTGTTTTCAAAATTACAAGTGTAGCGTCACTAAAACCACTGTAACTTGTGAACAAAATCTCAGATTGTCATGAACTTATGACATGTATCATTTGAAGGTCAGTACTGCCGAAAAATCATATGGATTTGTCAATAGTGGCGCCATCTATATATCATCCTACGAACTTATTGAGTGATGTGTTAATTGTACAGTGTTAGTAGACAACTCTTGGTGTCCGGGGAGAGATTCCTGATCATAGGAATAATAATTGTATCAGGGCCAGGTGGGCTAATTGCGCTTCTAGTGATAGCGGATTCTAATTCTTTAATGGTAAGTATATTGGAGTTGTAAAGCAGAGAGGTGATTATTTCCGGATAGTATTGAGTAGTGTTGAGCGAAATAGTTTTACAGATCAAGCCTGCTGAAAATCCACGTATCATTATCAATAACGCCATGAATCGTTTGAATAGGTCTACCTTTAAATCTACTGATACGGTTCCAAAACTCAATTGTATTGATGAATGGATTTATAAAATATTCATAATTAGACCAAGAGGTGCGTTTAGTAGTTAGGACAACTCTTCGTGCTCTTGCTCGAACGTTACTTGGAAGAAGGCATAATAAATTTTGATGAATAAATATTGTGTTCATTTCAAAAGTCACCTTACTTTTTGATCCTAGCATTCAAAGCATTCAATAAAGTAAACAAAAAAGATCAACCTTCATTCACCCAAACTTGTAAGCAATAGACGCTTGAAGAATTTTTGAAGAGTGAAAGTTTTGAGATTCTACCCTTGTAAGACAGAGGATCAATTAAAGAACTACGGGATACACGGATATCACCTAGTTACAAGCTTCTGCAGAAAATATGTGAATTCTTATGGTGGAACTGTAATTTACATTACATTTTTTAGGTATTAGCGGTGTCAGTTGAATGAACTGTCGAGTGATGTGAATGTGACTTCAAAATCTATAGATCTAAAGTTATTATTTTATGGTTATATAGGCCCCCGATGGGAATTTTTGAACTATTCTTAGATAAGTTTGAGGAACTGTGTGAAAAGATTATGTATGAAGATGATTATAATATTGATTTTTTAAGTAATAGTATATGTTGACAGTCACTGCTTTCATTGATTGAGTCATACAACAAGAATAACGAACGTAAGTAGTACCTGTATTGCCAATATCAAAATAAATTGCAATGGAAACTTCGTTACAGCACAGAAAATTGAGTTAAACTATAAAGTATATAAACATTCATATGAAAATATTCGCATTTTTAACACAAAACAAAGGCGGCTTCAGAAATTCACTAACAGCTATTAATTGGTCACAACTTTTTGACTTACCCTTAAATAATGTAAATGTATAATGGAATAATTTTATAAGACTAATCCTTTTTCATTTCAATACAGATTTTCCTCTAGTAAAAAGAAAAAAACAGTATCTTGACAAAACGATTTAAAAGAAACCCAACACTAGAAAGGTTTAAGAAAGACTTGGATGTATAGTATATTTTAAAAACAAAATACACAATATTCAGGGCTCCTTATAATGAAAAAAAAAGAATACAATAAAATACTTAGGGACATGAAAACAGATAGTTATATAAACATAATATATAGTAGTTATAGTAGTAATAGATAGTTATATAAACATAAGTAAAAAACATACAAGAAACATCTCAGCGAAATAACAAACTGGAAATTGAAGGACATCTTGAAAAAATATCAGATGATTTTTTTATTAGATATTTTGTAAATGCAGGATCTACATTACTCAATGACAGCAGGTTCTGTTTTCCACAAAAATACAAAGTTATGGGTTATCGATACAGCTAAAACAGGTGGACATTGGTGAGTTGATTGATTATATAAAAAGCTGATAGATAGGTGTAGTCCAGACTCTGATGAAATTTCGATAAATTTAATAAAATGTACAATAGAACTAGTAGCCAAACCTCTGTGCTTTATAATAAATAATACCTTTAAATATGGCATATTTTCTGATCAGTTGAAACTGACTTTAGTTGTTCCAATTTTTAAAAAAGATGACAGTCCAATAAGTTTACTTTCCTCCTCTAAGATTTTTGAAAAAGTTATGTGTAAATCACCTCTTAAATTATATGATTATAACAAAGCAACTTAATAGCATCCAGCATGGATATCTAGAAAAAAGATCAATAAAAACAGTTTTATTTGATTTCACAAATGAAATACTGAGGTCACTGGAGAACCATAAATTTCCTTTGGGACTATTCTTTGATTTGTCAAAAGCATATGGCACATTAAATTATAGTATTCTTTATGAAAACTGGATCTTTATGGTATTAGAGGACAAACATGTAAATGGATACAATCATATCTCGAGGATTGAAAACAAAAAGTCAGAATTCATAATTCGAACGATTTCGTTATGTCAAATCAGCTCAGCATACATCTCGGAATACCCCAGAGAAGCGTACTAGGGCCAATATTCATTCTCTATGTCAACGACGTAGTTAATATAAATGATAACATAAACTGGAGTAAAATAACAACGTATGCTGATGATACAAATATGTTGGTGAGAAGTGCAGATGTGCAAGAACGAATGGAAAGAACTGCTGATCAATTAAATTGTATTGATAAATGGTTTGCAAAAAACAAATTAATCCTGATTAAAGAGAAAACAAATGTAATATAATTACTCAGGACTAAACAGTCTAGAATTAAAGAATTTGATAATTTAATATTGAATAATACTACTTTAAAAACGCAATAACAAGTAAACTTTCTGGGTGTAATCGTAGATTGTAATATGTCTTATATCTAACAATATATCTTTTAATATATCTTACCACGTTAAACATTTACAAAAAAAAAAACTGTGCAAATCTGTTTACAGTCTTTTTATACTGAGGAAATACTTGGACATTGCTACCTTAAAAATTGTGCATTTTGCTAATATTGAAAGCCATATTAGATATGCAGTGATTTTTTGGGGAGTAGCTATGAAATGCAGAAGCTTTTTATATGTCGGAAAAGAGCATTACGCAGTCTGTTGAATAGGAAGCCACGGGAATCGTGCAGGGGAAAACTATTATAAACAATGGTTTGTTGACTTAGTCGGCAATTTTTATCCAGATATTTATACTGTTTCTCTGCAAGAATCCAGAGTTATTTACGAGCAGTAAACCCCAGGCAATATATACAACGAGAAACCTAAATTATAATTACCCACTGCATAAGTTAACACTCACACTGCAGGGAGAATATTATAACTGTATAAAAATGTATAATCACCTACCACACTATGTTAAGATTGTCAGGGACATTGAAAAATGCTTGTTTAATTTTTTCTTATAATTAGAACCTTACAGTGTTGATGATTATATAGAATATCAGAGCTGTATATATTATCAATGTAAATTTTTTTACACTATTTCGTTTTATGTATATTTAACATACTTCTGAAATAAAGATTATTATTATTATTATAAACATTTTATTTAAAAGGTTATTAAGAACATTTCAGCTTAAACTGGAAAATAGAGAAGTGAAGACTAGAGAGACCTAAGGGGGACCTAGCACCTTCTAAGACATATAGGAGTATTTTTTCTATGTGGAACTAGAAGATTTGATAAATAACAGTTATGTAAAAGTTAAATGGTTTTTCAAACTTACCTCTCTTAAATTCGGTAGACTATTCAGTATGAAAGAATAATCGGTGATCAGGTCCAAGCCTCTGATAACTCGCAAGTTTGGAAACAGTTTACCAATAGAAGTGATATGTGTTAGTTTAAAAAACAACACATAACCGCTGACACGAATTAACTTCGGAAAAACATAATTATCATAATCATCAACACTTTTGGTGGTTTCGATCAAAACAATCTGCAAATTTCCCGAAATTTCCGTACAATTCTCCAATTTCCGCAAATACATGATGTTATTTCTAACGTCGACACTCTTGCAAATTTCAGCCCTCACCACCGTGGTCACTAGCACCACCAGCAGCTCGCACAACACCACGGCAACGGTCCACCGCATCGCTGAATGTTTTCGGTCGGGCGTCTTCCGCGGCACACATACTCGTCAGCGCGTTTGGCGTTCGACTGGCGCGCGTCAGTGAGCCGCGGTTCGTCGTAGTGAGACCTGGGGTCCTCCTTCGCAGGTTAGTGTGATAGAAGTTGAAAACGCGCCGGCCACGAGGTGAATAGCCAAAATGGGGTTCACGGTCGCTGCGCTTTCCGTATTATATAACTAGTGCTTTGTGTGCCTCTTTTCCTTCGGGAAAGGAGGATGCTTAAATGCGACACGCATTTCGTGGAATATGCGTCGATGGTGGGGGATTCGATTCGATTCATTTCCGAGTCGGTTGTGCTTCGGCGATGATTGTGCTCGCAAGGTTGCGACGATTTTTTCGCCGAATCTGATAACGATATTTACTGCGTTTTGTTTTCTAACGTAATGTATTCAGATGGTTCGATTGTACCGGGTGATCAGTCTAATTTATAATCAAAATATACGGCATTTTATAAAACATAATTTGTTGTACATTAAATTATGCACATTACAATCATAATCATAGATAAAAGCATTTGAACAAACCAACTTTTTTCTCAAGTTCATTTATTATAACACCTTTAAATTTTCAAACTTTATATCAATATAAATTATGGAGTTAATGCAAAAGTTCGTTTAATTTTTTTGCGGAGATTTAAGAAACATTTTCTTTAATAAACATTACACTTAATCAATAGTATGTACTGTTCTGTTCGATGGCCTTCCTCAATTGCTCCGGTAGCAGCATGTCAGGTGTGACGGTTAATAATTTTTTTATGAGATGGCTCTTATGTCACGTGAAAGATCCAGAAGGCAGGAAAATGGGTACCACATCAACTAAACGACAGACAGATGGAGAAGCGAAAAAAGGTGTGCGAAGTGTTGTTTTCTTGACACGAAAGAAATACTTTTTGCATCGTGACTTTTTAACACTCCAATAAAACCAAGAGTGATGGAAAAAAAAACATTTTATTCATAGCAATTGAAACCTCAAAATTTGCCATTTAAGAAACATTAATGGAATTTATCATTTTTAAAAAATGACGTTCTTTATATGCCGTCCTTCTGTACGAATGCATTCTTGAAATATGTTGTTGAGATTTCTCATTGACCGCTGCAATATCTCAGCTGAGATACTGTGAATTTTATCCTGAATTCTCTGTTTTAACTCATCCAGAGTTCTTGGCTGAGTCGTGTACACTTTACTCTTGAGATAGCCCCACGAGAAAAAATCACAAACGGACAAATCTGGCGATCTAGGGAGCCAGGGAACGTTACCGAATCTTGAGATCACTCGGTTACCGAACAATTCTTGCACAGCTTCCATTGATTGCCATGCAGTGTGTGATGTTGCTCCATCTTGTTGAAACCAGGTTTCTTGAACGTGTGGAAAATTTTTCAATTCAGGTGTAACGAAAGATTATAACATCTCCACATAACGATCCGCATTAACAGTTACTGTATCCCCTCTCCATTAAAAAAAAATAAGTCCGTCCATTTATGATTTTTATGAGCTTCCCCAGCAATTTTGGCTTTTTTTTATTGTATTATGGTTCTAGTTTTGAATGTTCTTTACACCAGACAATCTTTTTCTAAATTTATAAGCATTTTCGGCAAGCTCGCGATTTTCTATTGGATAAAGATAAAGTGAGGTTATGTCACATCTGACAGCTGCGTTCCGTTTCACTTGAAAGGGGCATAAGTGTTTTTTTTTATTACATTATTTAATGTTCGATTTTTTTATAAGTTGATTTGCGGTACATGAAAATGTGCCCTTTTCACAGGGAATATGTAAAAAGCTATGATGAATCAAATGGCGCCAAAAAGTAATATTTGAAAAAAGTGTGACTTGTGCCTTTTTCAAAATGACTGGTTCAATTAGTAACACAATTTCGAGCAACGGCGCGTTATTAAGTTTTGTTTCAGTAACAATATATCAAGCGTCCACAATTTGTTCAAGCGTCCATATATCAAGGTCATTTGAAAAATTCTTGGCTTGACACAGAGATTGTCAGGTATGATACTGCGTTTGTTAACAGTCCACGAATGTCGCATTCGTTTCCTTGATTTATAATAGTATATGATGTATTAATTCACCATTACACGTCAGATATAAAGTAGCAGTGCAACAGTAAGTGCAGAAAGGGCCATGCCTACGATTTCCTGAGATTTTCTGCCTAATAAAAGGCAGGACCATCACCGGGGAGTATTACACCTTACTACTGAATCAATTGGAGGGTGGTATTCAGTCTAAATGTCCACAACTGATCAAAAGAAGTGCTCTTTTACCACTTATAGTTACAAAACTACAGTTACAAAACTCAATGATCTACTCTCCGAAGGGGTTCCATATGCACCATATTTGCCGAATTTGGCTTCCATATATCACTTTCTCTTACACGACTTATTTTGCAGAGTTGAACAAATTGTGTGTATTAAAAAGCGTGGAACGTCTTTTGTCCGAATGCATAAAATTGTTGAAAAATTTTAATAATTTTTAAAAATCCTGTTTTCTTGGGCATATTGAGAACTTTTCGAACGAGCCTCGTTTATGTGAGTGCAGGAACCACGTTTATCATCTAATATTTACGAACTACACCATAAAATTAATTCATTTTAATTAAATAATATAACTTTTAAACAATGTGTATTTAAATATAATGTCAAGGTTTATTTATCTCCTAGTTCACGCCTAGAAGATTAATAGGACAAAGTTTTCAGTTAGAGTTCGATGTGGTGCAGTTCTAGTAATTAATCTAACGGGTCTCTGTGAATGACGCTTTGAAGTCATAGTGTAAAGAAATCCTGAGTTTTGCCTATCTACGCTAGCAGCAGTATCAGTTAACAGGACCACAAAGCGTAAGCAAACAAAAGATTTTATGATTGATAGCTGACATATCAGGAATGCTGTAAACCTTCACTTAAATCTCCATCATTATTTTAGCTTTTATACAAACGGGTCTTTCAAATTAATGCTTGAATAAAACACAGATGGCGTTCTAAATTTGCGTAGGTCCAGTCTGATTTCAGAAGTGTAATGTATGATATTTATAAAAATGGAGTCGTACACAATATTACAACGCGTTAAAATTGTTGGTACGGTGTAAAAATGTACGGTGGGAATTTTTTTTAGAAAATTACGTTATATTTACGGTTTGCACAATCGTCCATCTGAAAGCAATATCAATCGAATTGTTCAAAAATTTCAAGAAAATGGTTCGGTGGAAAGCAAAAGAACTGCAATATATAGTCGTAGTGGTCGTTTACAAGAACATATTGATTTGGTATATGAAAGTGTTGTTGAAGATCCAGAAATATTCATTAGTCGACGTTCGCCACAATTTGGACTCAATATATCCAGATCTTGGCGAATTTTACGAAATGATTTAGCTCTGAAGGCATATCAGGTTCAAGTAGCATAGGAACTAAAACCACTGGATCATTCAAAATGTCGTGCATTTCTCTATTATGGGCAGGAGGTGTAATTGAGCCATATTTCTATTAGAATGCTGCTGGCGAAGCTGTAACTGTGAATGGTGTTCGATATCGTGAGATGATAACTGAATTTTTGTTCCATATTCGGTTCCAACAGGATAGCGCTACACCTCACTCTGCCAATCAAACAATTAATTTATTGAGAGAAAAATTTCCTGGATGAGTTATTACAAGAAACGGTGTTGTTAAGTGGCTACCAAGATCATGTGAGTTGACACCGTTGGATTATTTTGTCTAACTGGTGTCTTAGTATGTTTTCCGTTTTTGTTTTGACTGTTTTGACGCGCTAAACACTGATAGCGGGGGAAGGGGAGTGGTATCAAACGCTTGACAGGCTTTTTAAGTTTAATAGAGATGGATCGTTTTACTGGATCACAGCGCGCATTTTGCGTGCGAGCTTTTTTTAAAAACAATGATTCCTACACTATTGTTCGATGTCTGTACAGGACATATTTTAATTTAGCGACCATAAGAAATGGGCCAAGTGCGAATTTAATCAAGCATTGGGTGCGCAAGTTTGAAGAGGCTGGAACCACAATATCGGATAAATCAACTGGACGCAAAAGGACATCAAGAACGAACACGAATGTTGACCGCGTTCGCCAGTTTGTTAGAGACGATCCACGACAGTCTCTACGACTCCGCGCAGCTTCTCTACATTTGCACAGTTCCACGATTCATTGTATTATTCGCAAGGATTTACACTTCCACAGTTAAACGAGTCGAATTTTGCAGGACAATGAAAAATTGTTTTAGATGATTCAATAACATATAGTTTTCTGATTAATCGAATTTCCACATCAAAGTGAGTTCCACATGAATATACAATCCGCTGGCACTGCACCAGAAACCATTACACTCGCCTAAGTTTGTCGTTTGGGCTTCCAAATCAAGCGAAGGAATTATGAGCACCTACTTTTTTGAGGATAACCGTGGTCGGGCTCAAACTGTTTATTCTGATCGTTATTACCATATGATCCGGACTTTTTTGGCTACAGAAATGCAAAACTCGATTGGCAACAAACCCAACACATTTTTCTAACAAGATGGAGTAACTTCCCATGTTACGAATGATTCTTTAGCAGCTCTTCACGATTTATTCCCTGAAAGTGTGATTAGTCGCCGAGGGGATATCAACTGGCCACCGAGGAGTCCAGATTTAACACTTAAAAAGTAGGCTACTTAAAAAGTAAGGTTTTTGATCTATTACCACCCAACTTAAATATTTTAAAGCAAAGAATAACTCGAAAATAGCGACTCGATTCCAAAAGTGATGCTAGAGCGAGAGTGATTGAAAATTTTAGTTCTAGGCTAAATAAGCGTAAAGAAACCGATGGTGCGGATTTACGGATGGTTGTTTTTCATAAATAAAAAATCAAAAACTACTCTGTAATTTAACAGCAATTAAATAAGTGTTTGAATTAATTCTGATGTTTTACTTTTTAAGTATCAAAAACGACAAACATTCTGAGACACCCTTTACAATCGATTCTTGAACTAAAGGATGAGACAGAGCCTCGGTTATGCCAAAATGTCATCAAAAACTTAGACAAAAGAGTGGACGTGTGTGAAGCTGCAAGAGGTGATCATTTGGCAGATATTGTCTTACGTGTTTAAATGTCATATAGTATGCTTCAATTATCAATAAATAAATTTTGAAATCAACGCAAATTCCGTGATTTATTCAAGACCCTTTACTAAGATCAGTTCTTCGACTGGAACCTTTGGTGTAAAACGCTAAACACCAGGAGATTTACCACTAAACACCAAATAATTTTTTTTTACTCTCTCAACGCGCGTTTCGCTCACCATGTTAGCATCATCGGGAGATGATTTCATAACGCTAATATGGTTAGCGAAGCGGGAGAGTTTACTAAGATCAACAAAATAAGATTTTGTTTTAAAAATTCGCACGCTTTACGTATCGATTCAACCGTTTATTTTTAAAGCTGGTATGACTGCCTGATACCTGACAGAACTTTCATTTCATTTCGCTTGTTAAGGTAGAAATTATAGCGTTTTTTTTAGTTGTTTTTTATGGCCAATATTTTAAAAATGGATAAATTTTCTCGAGCAAAGAATATGTATTAAATTGTGCTTAAAAAACGAATTTTTTTGTTGTGATGCATAAAAAATGTTACGGAGATGAAACTACAGTGGGAGACAAAAGTATTGGCATAGCATATTTTGTTTTAAATAAAGATATATATTTTCAAACTATATACGTAAAAAAATGTAATTCATTTATTTTATACTTCCAACTAAAATCTAAATTTTATGCAAAAAAAATTGTTAAACTCAAATGAAATAGAAAAAGTAAATTTAAAATGAATATAATTCCAAAAGTTGAACGGACAAAAGTATTAACACAGTCACCTAATTAAAGAACCATATACAAAATTAATATTTTGTAGGAAGTCCTTTTCACTTGGTAAGTTCTCTTAGACGGTTTGGCATGGAGTGTACCAGTTTTTGAGTAATTTGTTACCCTAAGGACGTCCATTCTCGTAGAAGAATGTCCTTCAATTGATTTTACTTGAAATTTGATATTTTCTGCTCCGCTTCTCTAGTTCATTCCACAGATTTTCTATAGGATTTAAGTCAGGTGACTGAGGAGGGGTGTTTAACTGATGTGGCACGTTATAAGCTATCCACTGTTTTACTACATAAGCGTTGTCTTGTTGAAAATTGAAACTGTTGGCAATATTCAGCTTTTCAGCACTTTGTCGTGGATTGTTTTTTAAAATATTTAAATAAACGGTTTTGTTCATTTTTTCATCAAGGACTACAAGTTTTTCAACGCCTCCTGCAGCCAAACATCCCCACACTAGGATACTTCCACTCCCATGCTTAACTATTTAATGTAATTTTTTTAATTCAAGTTCTGTGCTTTTGCTTCCTCCAGACATGAGATCGTCCATTCGAATCAAAGATATTGAATTTACTTTCGTCTGAAAATATTACTGCCTCCCAAAACTCATTAGTTTTATCAACATACTGGTTTGCGAACTGCAACATGCGAAGCGCTTTTTTTAGTTGACTTTGTTAATGTACGGTTTCTTTCTGGTCAATGGTTTTGCCACGTCAGAAGAAGCGGTTGATGCGTGTTTTGGAAATGCATGTTTTGGAGATACTTCAATCGCTATCACGGACAATAGTTTTGAAGAAAAAAATTATATTTATTATTCCGGATACATAAATAGCAACCATCGTATATTATGTTTTCCGATCACACACTCCTTGTACAGAGTTTCAATATTTTGAAGGAGTTCGAGCATTATTTTTCTGCGAATTTTATGTTGTGCCTGAAGTTTTTGTATATCAGTACAAAAATCACTGTAAACTTTTCTGGAAATAATAAGAAGAATCGTAAATGTAAAGGATGTCCCTATAGATATAGTCTGATTCAAGATATTACGTTGCCTTTCGGCAAAATTACCCCAATTAATTTCAATAAAAATATTCCTAGTTTCTTCAAAGGCGCCAGAGTCGGACTGGTTTAACTTCAGAATAATTTTGGACAAAATGAAATATTGTTAAATTATTATTAATATGTATGACTAAAACATCGTTTATGGGTTGTGTATTTTGAATTTATTAGTACAATAAATAAAAATACATAAATAAATTTATCTATTAGTACAATAAAAATTATAACTTTATGTCTTTAATATTTCTAGATCACATTTTTTATATATATTTTCGAAGTATATATCGTTTTTTAACATATAGTTTTAAGTTTCCAATTTAGAGTTCTTTAAATTAGGAACTTTATTTTTTAGCGGTTATGATAACTAGCATTGTCCATTACAATTACGTTTTCCTTAGACACATTGTATAAAAGACTATTTATGAACAAATCTTCAACCAGGAACCAGCATGTAAAATTGAAATTCTTTTTCCCTTGTTTGCTGGGGCTTTGGTTTGGCATTTTCTTGATATATCTACCCATCCTTTTGCTGGCGTCTCATGTGTATCGAACCATATTTTATCAAGGTAGATGGTAAAGTAGTAGGTAGAAGAATGGGACAATTTTCTAACCTGTATTCTTTTATAGAGTTTAGTCAAACCGCCATCGTCGCAATCATTCTGATTACATTAATATTTGTCTTTTATTAATAGTCCGATATGCAAAACCCGTTTGAGATAATATTCTCCGGCGGCTAGTTCTGCCGCAAAGAATGTTGGTTTCACCTTTCCTTAGTCGCTGTTGCAATGAATGCAATGCAGGCACAGTTTGATCTTCATAGATAGCATAAATTTTTCTTCGAATTAAGTCTTTTCCGTCAACACATTTGCTTTTGCCAGAATCACTACGAACTTTTTTGGCTTTAATTGGCTTCGTTACAATATCTTTAACTGTAGACAACGACGTTTTTGTTAATGAAAACGTTTTTGCTGCAGCTGCATTTACATTAAGCCCCCTATTCAATAAAGAAACACATTTTTAACAATTTGCTTAGCATCGAACGATAAATGTTTTCTTTTAAAATTAGTACTACAGGAGGCACAATGATCAATATCTTGCCAAGAACGCCATATTTTTAGCACATTTGGAATAATAAAAATGCGATCGAAATAAAACCGCACTGTTTAAGAACAGAATGCAAACTAAACTAAAACATTTCGAAACTACTAAACTAGATATAAAATTAGTGTTATCTATATTCCTGTTATTTTATTAGGCCTGGCCCTGTTTACGTTTTTTGCAACTTTGCCGGGTTTCGTTACGGCAGGAGTTGTTAAGAGTTTATTGCAGCCATTTGGTCAACGATATATCTTGAACCGCTCTCTACTTTTTACGATTTAAAAAAAAATAAAAACAATTTTAGGAAAATCACATGCTTGTTTATTTTATCAAGAAAAGACCCCTTTTTTCTACAGATAGCCAGGATTTTCAATGCAGAATTTTGCAATAAAGTTATGTTTTCCGATGAAGCTCATTTCCACCTTAATGGTTATGTGAACAACCAAAATTGTAATATTTGAAGAAGTGAAAATTCTTGAGTGAATACAGAATAACCTTCATAACATATAACATAACATATTCTTCGACTAACAACATGGATTATATTGTGTGCTGGAGTGGTTATAGGGCCATTTTTTCATGAAAATGACGATGGTGAAACGGTAAATGTTAACGGTGAACTTTTGATGACCCCAATTGGATAATCTGCACCTTAACAGCGTGTGTTTTCAACAAGATGGAGCCACGGTCAAACGGCGAGGGAAAATGGTGATATTCAGTGGACTGCAAGATTATGCGATCTAACAAAAGCGAAAAAGCAATCTGCGAAAAGCAATTGTGCCAAATTGTTATTAACAATTTTTTGCATCAAATTAGAAACAGCCGAAGGGGATATTTAGAGAATATTATTTTTGAAACAACTACCATGTTTTTACTTTTTAATAAAATAAGCACACATGTTATTTTTTAAAAATTATTGGTTTTATTTAAAAAGGAAATGCAATTTTTTTGTGACATCCTCTACAAATAACTAGTACAGAAGAGAAGTCGTTGAAATAACGGTCGTGTACAATAAACAACATGGTAATTGATATTACACGTAGGCATGCCATATATTGTGTTTACTAGTGCGGACATGTGCTAGAATGTTTTCACGGGTCGCTCGAGCATGTATTATTTAACAAGACTAACTAACTAGGTTTGTAAACTCATGAAAACAAATCAACTAGTCCCAGTACATACCAGTACATATAGTAGTGAATATGGTGGGGTGGTAAATAAGGTCGTATCGCTGTTATAGTGCTATACAAGTGCAATAAATATACAGCGGATATTTTCGACTTGCTCAAACTGATAAAAATAGCTAAAATAGCTATAAAAAGATCTCGTCGGCCGAGGACGGAGCAAAAAGTGGCCGACCTCGCGAGAGCAAGACCCAGGCAGTTATTAAAGCGATCGCTGAAAACCTGAGAAATGAATATACCGCCGAGAACCATGTCACGCATCATGACCTAGAGCTGAAGTTTATCGAAGTTCTGTCAGACAGTGAACATAAGAGCCACAAGAGCGAAGGTACCATCTAAATGCATGAACGGAGTGCACAGAAAAATCTTTTTCACAGATGGAAAATATGTACTGAAGAAGAGAAATTCAACCGGCAATATGATGGAGTTTACGCTCATACCTTCCGGGATAATGGTGAAAAAATTGAGAAAGTGGAAAGAGGAAATAATGTGGCTTCAGTGATAGTTTGGTGGAAAGGGTCGTACCATGGTGTCATTCAGTTATATTTCTGCGAGCAAGGGGTCAAAACACGTGCAACAAACTACAAAAGTTTAATATTTTTAAATTTTCTTTAAAGTAAGAAATACAATACCGTTGGTGGAATTTCTCTTTGTTTATTTTTCTGTAAACTACACAGCTATGTCAATTCTTCTATTGGAACCTTTGGTGTGAAACACTAAACTTGAAGAGATTTACCACCAAACACCAAATCACTTTTTTTTCTTTTTTTTTAACTGCTCGGCGCACGTTTCGCTAACCATGTTAGCATCATCAGGAGATGATTTAATCTAATTTTAAAACTAAACTATGTACTATTTATATGAAAAACCCTACCTAACGAAGCGTGTAACAATCATGAACCGTGAAGTTTACTAAGCCTTACATTAATAATTGAAAAAGTTGACTGAACGGGATAGGCCCTTATCTCGGTTCATGATTTTCTTTCATTTTTCTATTTGAATGCTTTCATATGCGTCCAACGCCCCATTATTATTAACACTTTGAATTAGTCCTAAATTACTAATATCTATACTGTGGTCGTGTTAGATTGCATGTTGGGCAACACAAGATTTGTCATTTCTCCCATATCTAATGTGGGCAATATGTTCTTTATATCTTGTTAATATGGATCTTTTTGTTTGCCCAATATACCTTCGATCACAGTCTTGACAACTAATTTCGTAAATCCCCTACTTTTCATGTTGCTCTACTTTATCCTTTGGATTACCCAGAACTTCTGATAATTTCTTATATGGTTTGTACACAACCTTAATGTCCACTTTTTCAAAATTGTGTCTAGCCCTCTTGTTAATTGGGCATCAAATGGCATTACCATGAATTTCTTTGTGTTCTGATCCTTTTGAAGAAATCCTTTTGAAGTCGAAGCTTCCTTCAATAATTTTCTGAACTTATGTTTTCTAGTTAATTTATCTACAATGTTCTTATTATAACCATTCACTTCGGATAGGTACCTAATTAATTTTAATTCTTTGTTATAATTATCTTTATTTAAAGGAAAATTAATTGAAATATTTACCATAAAATTTAGACTAACCATCTTATTTTGGAAGCTTTGATTTGAATCGTTAGGAATGTATCTCGAAGTGGTGGTGTTTTTTCTGAAAATATCAAAATCTAACCAATTTTTATTGTTTCTACTGACTAAAACATCCAGGAAATGGTAAACTATCGTTGTTTTCGAGTTCATGCGTGATTATTATACTTTGGGATTTATTATTTAAGTTCTTAATAAAATCATCTAAATTTTAATTTTCCAATCGAAAATGGCAAAAATGTCATCCACATATCTTAACCATACCTTCGGAAAGTAACTGAATTCATCTTTTGCCTCGGTTTCAAATTTACTCAAAAATAAGTTGACTAAGAACGGTAACAGAGGATTGCCCATTACCGTTCCTTCTTGTTGTTCATAAAACCTGTTAATAAGCTGAAAACAATTTTGAAATTAAGTAATTAAGCTGAAAACAACCTTGTACGCAACTATGTACAAGGGACAGAACTTATGACAGAATTAGGTAGGAGTCGTGGTTAATAAAACAAGGTAACCATTTTTTGTTCTCAATAATTTTGATTATTTTGTTGATCGATTTGTTCAATTTGTAGAATTACCTGGTGTGGCAGTTAAAAATTCTTAATTTTTAAAAGAGATGAAGCTCTAAACATGGCCTAGTTCATTTTGTTGCTACGACAGTACATTTCAAAAAGACGTTGCTGAAATTCACTGAAACACCCGAGGCACTCGGCACCTCTCAGAAATGGTCGGTTCATAGACTAGTAGATATTTTGAATGGATGCTTTTTTTTTACAGATTTCGTGGCAAAAATTAAATACAACCTAATCTCACATTCCAAAGACAAGCGTTAAAAAACAATATATGTTTTTAAACTATTTCTCTATGTTTTTTTTGTCATTTTGCTACTTTTTATTGCAGAAACAATTTGAAAATTATTCTTATAATAGTAGATTGTGGGTTCCGAGGGCCTTAAGAATAATTCGTTGATAAATGAGTTGAAACGTTGGTTACAGTAGTTTAAATTGGTGTAGTTAGGTCAGACAAAATATGTGATCCTATGCAATTATCAAATCCAATATTTATATTTCATTAAATATAAAACATAAACCATTAAAGACTTTTACATATTTATTTTTTTTTTAATAAATTCGTAGTTTAGACTTACGGATCAAATATATTGTGTCTGAGAATGTAAAATCGTTTTACGAAACTATAGTCACACAAATTTAAAAATAAAAGTGATAGATAACAAAGTATAAAATTGTTTTATTCGATTTTAGTTCTGTCTATGGTGACACCACTATCTAATTTCTTAACAATTTCAGTTGTGTCGGTCAAATGCTGGTTTCTAATCGTTTCTGTAAGGTCTACATGTGATTTCCATAATTTTACAGTAGTCTCCCCTATTATAAGAAATTATATATTTTCTTGGTTATTTTTTTCCAGTACATATATAACATGCATAATTATATTAATAAAATAATATACCTGTTTGTTAGACTTTTATATTTATACGATATGGACATAACCCGTACATTTTTATTGAACCACCAGTTTTCTCCACACGCTTAGTGAATTTGCTCTTAAACCCTAAGGATAATAGAAATATATTATAAAATAAGGAAATATTAGTCCGCATTCTACATTTTACCAATTAAATTACCATGATTGCATGCATAGGATTTTTCCACATAATCATTATATTTATTTGTCTTGACACATGCATAGGTCTTCTCAAATTTCTGCTGTTTAAACCATTGTTCATAGCTTTCTCGGTTAGCAAAGGTTTTATCTCTAAATGTGTCTCTAGTTTATTATCACAGACTACTTGATTTTTAGAACACAGTGGACAAATAATATGTGCTTTCTTCGCACGGGAATCTAGCTGTTGATTGTGACTATTTTTTAAGTGTCTTTTCATTGTTGAAACACTGCATAACTCCAAATTGCAGAATGGGCAAATTTTCATACCATACTTGATACTTTTCACAAAACTGCTACAAAATAAATAGATCACAAAATAGCTTCAAATAGCCTGCTATGGCACCGATCCATTTCCATTTTATCAGCCTTTTAAGATAGCTCTAAAAACAAATGTCTTATGAAACGCTAGTTTGTTGCAAATCTAATTCAACTATTATTTACCGACCATCTCCGAAAGGTGCCGAGTGCTTCCGGGGTTTCAGTGAATTTTAGTGACGTCTGCTCCTGAAAGCCGGTGAAACGGTGTTTAAAATATTTCGAGTTAGCGTCATATTTTTTTCGTGTGGTAAACAGGTCGAGCTTTGAACCAAATAAAGAGTATTTGTGATACGTAGTGCTTTCCTTGTTCAATTAAAAGAAGAAGAAGAAGAAGAATTTAGTATCAGATAACAGATAGCGATAAATCACAGTCATATAAATAGAAAAGCAAAGGATTACTAAGTCCAAAGATTATACAGGCATATTGAGTGAATAGATGTGAATTATTGGGTGTTTACAAATAAAATAAATAATATGTACAGATTAAAACAGTGAATAAATAAGTAAGAAATATGTAAGGTGAATTAAAGCATGAACATGAGCTTCCTTGTGATGACCATTTAAACAAATAACTTAGTTGTAGTCATTTTAAATAAGATTATACAATTTTAATTTCTTAAGAAAATCGAGTAAGGATTTTTCTGATAACGTCTCTGAAAAATCATTGCTTAAGTTGTGTTTTAACCTAATGTAGTTGATTACGCGGCATTCTGTCAAGATGTGACGAATTGGCAGAGGTAAACCGCAGAAACTGCACGTTGCGGGGTTTCCGCCGTTAAGTAGGTGCTCATGTATTAGGCTCTGGTCGATCCTCAAGCAAGCCATATGACCGAAGCGAACCTGTTCATATGTGAAGTTGTTCCGCCTGTGAAGAAGAATTTTTTGATATGCCACAGTTCGTTGTCATTAAGACCTTGAAGGTCCCAGTCTTGTTGTATTTTGTTTCGAACAGTGGTAGCGTTTTTTGCAGATCTTTAGGAAAGAAGGCAAGAGGTACATTTATACCTTCCAAGGTTGCGCATGAGGCATGATAATCAGCCAACTCGTTGCCTGCTATTCCAACGTGACTTGGAACCGAAACGAAAGTAACTTTTGTGCCTACAGAAGACATATTGTGTAATAAAACAAGGGAGTCGATACCCGGTGGGGAACGAGGGTATGTTTGCGTCAGACAGTGGAGCGCATTTAGAGAGCCTTGCAAATCACCCATTTGTTGTGTTGACTGAAAGCAATATAATTTAGAACCTCTCTAATGGCTAGTAATTCGGCGGTCACAATTGAACTGCTTGAGTGTAATTTAAAGAGGCTAAAGGAATGTTGGTGTTTAAAGACACTACCTGCCGTCTGTATATATTATGCCTGGCGAGGTAAAATTAGAGAGGATGTATTTTAGATTGTTTTTATTAATGTGATGACTAGTAAGTCTATTATCATACCTGAAGAGTGAGCTGTCGATGCAAGAAGTTTGGGAAGTTTCAAGGCGGATTAGGTGGGGGCTTTAAAGAAATGCATTCTGGAAGGTCAAAACCAAAGTCCCGGGATAGGAGCGATAATCTTTGACCTGCTTCATGAGCCCTTGGATCACTTATGGGGTCGGGGAGTACAAATATGTGGGGACGAATGGCTTAAATTTTAAGGAGATAGCTTATTTAAGGAGTAGGTCAATCCGACAGTATTTTAGAGGCTTCACTTCTGTGATGCATGCTGTTGACCGGACCATGCTTGTTTCTTGTACGAAAGGCGTCCAGGGGCATTCTGACAGCAGAGTGTTGGATCGGGTCTAGAGGTCTGAGGTAGAAGATGGGGGCAGATGATTACATGATGCTACCGTAATCCAATTTAGGTCTAATTAATAACTTGTACAGATGAAGAAGAGATGAGACACCCCAATTTTGGGTGGGAAAGCCATTTGAGTATACCTAGGTCTTTGTTGCATTCAGTTTTATTGTTAAATATTCGGCCCAGAAGTGTGAAAGATTTCAAGAGATTTGTTGGCCATATAGCGTTAGGTTATGTAGGTGGAAACAGTTTAGCTTTTTGCAGAAGTGTATCGAAGAAGACTTAAAGGCGAAAAATGTAAAACTGGAAGTTCAAGACCAGGTAGAAAATTGATTGAGGCAAGACTGGATTTTCCTCTCGCAGACTCTGGCAGTATAAGGGGAGTCAATCAAAAGAAAAACGCGAGTGAATGCCGTCGTATAGTTGTGGAAAAAAGTGGTGATTTCGACTTAAGTGATCTTAAGTGAGATAGGTGATTAAACCGAAAAAAATTGAAGATGCGGAATTGCAAACATTGTTGGATGAAGACAATATGCAAACTCAACAAAAAATGGCAGAGAGGCAGAAACCCAAACCAGAACCCCAACTGCAGAAAATCATGGGTACCATGATTTGATACCATTTGGTACCATGACCCAGTACAACCATCAAAATCGACCCTCAAGACCGAATTGCTTTGGAAAGAAGACAATGCTGCTCATTTGGTGGGATCAGAAGGGTGTCGTGTACCATGAGATTCTGAAAGCAGGTAAAATAGTTAATACCGTTCGCTACTGTCAACAAATAATTAATTTGAACCATGCAACATGCATCAATTTGAACCATCACACACAGCGAAAGCGGTCAGAGACACCATTTCTGCCATTGGCTGGGAACTCTTTTCCTACCCGCCGTACTCATCAGACTTGGCCCCTTCCGACTACCACTTGTTTTCGTCGATGTCTAATGCATTTCCCATGAAATATTTCAACAATTACGGATATGTCGAAAAAAGGCTTGATAACTGGACCACCTCAAAGTGCGGTTGTTTTGGAAGGGCATCCACAAATTGCCAGAAAGATGGGAAAAATGTGCAGCTACCGATGGGACATACTTTAAATAGACCATTTTTTACCTTTCTTCCAAATTAAACGTGTTTTTTAAGAAAACATTAAGAATTATTAACCGTCACACCTGGAAAATACTGTTTATGTTGAATAAAATATTATTACATTGAAAATTTCTAGTTTATTCTGGGCTAGACTATTTATCAATGGTCCCTCGTATATGAAAAGTGTAAATATATAAAATATTGTTCTTATTATTGACTTTAAAAGTATATGGTACACAGAAAGATAAATGAATTATATCTCTAAATAATTTGTTATTTAAATCTTTTACTTAATAAACGGTTATTTTCTATATGCTTAGGACCTGATTTTGTCGTAGGACCTCCAGCCTGGCTTTCAGCACGTGGCAGGAAATATGATTATAGAAACAGTAGCTACATATTAATAATAGTGCAGCTGTTTGTTGATGATGTCTAATCAAAAAGCTTATTTAGCAATTATCTTCCATTTTACTACGAAAACAATATTTACATGAAACGTAAACATGCATACATTTTATTATTATCGCAGGAAACTAGAAAATATTGACATATTTATATATTGATTAGATCGAATTATTATGCTGATTCAGAAACTCGAGCGTTTTTTTCGATGGAATTTCCAAATAATATTTTGACTTAATTTAATCTTTCAGACTATAGCGGAGAACAAAAAAAATCCAACGTTATGAAAAATATATTTTATTGAAATAATTTTGTAATTTTTGGTAGGTAATTATGTAACGACAAAAAAATAGGATAAAACAAAATCAGTCTTGACCAATTCAAAGCCTATTTTTATTATGTCCAGTGGTCATTTTTGTCTTTCGATTGATAGGTTTGTTACTAACATATTTAACTTTAATTACTTTCTATCTCTTGTCTTGGTGAATTCTATAAATGATTTAAATTTATCAGGTTTGTGGTGAGTTCATTACACGAATGGCAACAAAGATGGAGAAACACGAAGGCGAATTAAGCTAACCAAAAGATTAACCATTTAGATCAAAAATTATATACATTCAAATACATAAATACTTGGATTCAATTCTTAAGTTTTGAACTTAACTTTCTACATTTTTACGTTTATTTTTGAAAAACTTGTATTGTCCGCTTCAAGATATTTCGTTGCCTTTCGGCAAAATGTTAATTGCTTCAATAAATGCCAATAAAAATATTCCTAGTTTCTTCAAAGGCGCTAGAGTTTAGAGTGTTTAGAGTTTAGAGTGGTTAATTCTGAATAATTTTGGAAAAAATAAAATATTGTTAATTTTTTTTTACACAGTTGTGGTAAGAACTCCAAGAACCCGGGTGTAACCAAGAATACTTGGGTGTCTACTGATGGTCAAGGGCGCGTCTGATTATTCCGACTGTTCCCAATATTATTGCTTTTTACATCCATACTACTGCTCTTTTTGGGATACCTAGAGGTTCTGTATTAGGGATTTGTGGACTAGACCATTAGCGCTCATCACAAATGGAAGGATATTAACTCTATCTAGGTGCCATATAGCCTTGATTTCAAAAGTCAGATCTCTATATTTGACAATTTTTTCCCTGCATGCTCGGTATATATTTTCATCTAAAGGTACAGAGAAGTCAACTATTGTGGCTTGATTAGTTTCTTCCTGGTAGAGCACTAAATCTAGTCTATTTGCTTGCACCGTTCTGTCAGTTCGAATCTGCAAGTCCCAATCAAATTTAATGTGTTGATTTTCTAGAACAGCTTTGCGAGCGTACTGATGATATGGTGTGAATGTTGTTAGTAATCCATGTTTCAGACATAGAAGTTGGTGAATAACTTTACCCATGGAATCATATCTTGATAGGTAGCTGGTGGGGGCCAGATAGGTGCAATTGTATCGATTCCTCGTCTTTATCACAGTATCTGCATTTGGAAGTTGGTATGATTTGTTTCATGACGACTCTAACATAATTTCCCGTGGGTACAACCTGATCCTCTATTGCCATTATAAATCCTTCTGTTTCTCCAAAGAGATATCCTGAGGTTAGATAGGTACTTGTAGCCTTGGAGTCAACTTGTTCTTGATTGTTTAGAGTAGCATAGTGCCGTCCATGCAAGGCTTTGTGGCGCCACTTGGTTTTCATTATTTCAAATGCATTTTCTGGTTCCGGTTGCGGTGATTCGGCTAGCCGAAGAGGACTGTACTTTTTATCCAATACTACAGCTGCTCGATGTATGGGTGAGTGTTTTCTATAAAAGTAGTTCTTTAGGTTTTGATATTCCCTTTCGCAAATCACTTCCAAACAACCCAGCCCTCTACCGCTGTCCTCTCTTCGTAGATAAAGCCGCTCAATTGCAGCATTGGGATGATGCATTCTGGCTCTTGTAAATGCGCTTCGAATTTTTCTGTCTAATCTCTGCAGGTCTGTCTTTGACCATTTTAATGTTCCAAATGTGTTAATAGATGTAATTTTGTTTTTTCCTGAGAAGTGTGTATTGAGTACTGCGTTAACTCTTTTTAATAATTCTATTTCAGCTTTTTCTTTATTGTCATTTTGTTTTATGTCTAGGCCATGGGTAATGCCTAGATATTTATAGTGGCCTTCTGATTCTAATGTTTTCAGTTCTGTTCCATCAGACAAAGTCATATTTGTGGTGGAAATTATTTTTCCTTTTTCTACCTGTAGTGTCGCACATTTGTCTAGTCCGAAGTTCATAGCAATTATCGTGCTGAATTCCTTTACTAACCCAAGCTCTCTCTTAAGTTGTTCTTTCTCTTTGGCATACACCTTTAAGTCATCCATATAGTATAATCCATATAGTGTAATCATATTTGGTGTTTGTTAACATAGAGCTCAACGGATTTAACGCTATACAGAACCACAAGGGGCTAAGGCTATCCCTTTGAAAAATTCCCCTGCGTATTGGAATTTCTTCCGTTAAGTAAGATTCAGATATTCCCTTGACTGATATGGATGTGCGCCATGTGCTCATAAGATACTCGAGCAGTCGACACAGAGTTGGGTGGATTCCGTATATGTGAAGTATGCTGCTCAGCCATGAATGTGGAACTGAGTCAAAAGCCTTCTGATAGTCAATCCACGTGGTAAATATATTTCTTTGTTTAAGCTTTGCCTGGCGAGTAACGATGTTGTCGATTACTAAAGTTTCCTTGCATCCTTTTGAACGTTGTTTACTTCTGTTTTGCTCCCATGCGAGGATTTTGTTGAACTTAAGATGTTCATTTATTTTTATGCTTAAATAGATGTTAGGATTTTATATAGAGATGGGAGGCAAGTTATTGGTATAAAATTGTTCGCATCAGATAAGTCACCTTTCTTCGGGAGCATATATGTGATTCCTTTCGTGAAATTTGTAGGTATCTTTGTTGGGTCTTGTATAGAATCTTCAAGGAACGTTGCCGAGTCGAAGTCGAGTATGACAGTTTGTCATAGTTTTCCACCAGTAGTTATGTATGCCATCGATACCAGGTGACGTCCGGTTTTTAAGTTTTCTGGTCTCATTATTAATTTCTTTCCTAGTTATTGCTATGCACTCCCCTTGAGGTTTTTGAATATAGTTGTCTTTTTCCGAATCAATCCATGTTAGAGTTTAGTCCAGTATTCCGTCATTTTTTCTTTTGCTGCAAATAATGTTGGTTTCATCTTTCCTTAGTCGCTGTTGTAATGAATGCAATGCAGGCACAGTTTTCTCTTCACACACAACACAAATTTTGCTTCGAATTAAGTCTTTGTCAACACATATGCTTTTACCAGAATCACTACGAACTATTTTGACTTTAATTGGCTTCGTCACAATATCTTTAACTGTAGACAATAGCATTTTCATTAATGAAGATGTTTCTGCTGCGGCTGCATTTACATTAAGCCACCTATTCAATAAAGAAACAATTCACACATTTTTAATAATTTGCTTAGCATAGGACGATAAATGTTTTCTTTTAAAATTAGCACTACCGGAGGCACAATGATTATTATCTTGCCAAGACCGCCACATTTTTAGCACATTTGGAATAATAAAAATACGATCGAAATTGTAGACCGGCACTGTTTAAAAAAAGAATGCGAAAAATGCAGAAACATTACTGGGGATTATGCGAATAAAAAAATATATAACATTATTACACACAAATATATGGGTTCCCACGTCCCTGGTATCTTGCTACTATCGTCCTGATATCCTGGTGAAACCTCTCTCGTTGCTCTCAATTGCTCGTTGCTTACTGTACACAAATTTTCCGAAAAATCTATGAGGTTTTTATAGTTTTCATCTTTTTTGTTGCCCAGAAATCTTTTCACTATACTTACAAAACACTTCCAAGCTACCAATTCCTTTTCATTTAATTTTTCTTGAAAACGGAAATCATCTAGAAGTTTTCTTATTTGCGGTCCAATAAAAATGCCCTCTTTTAGTTTTGCATAACTCAATTGAGGAAATATTTCTTTTAGGTACTCGAAACCATTACTAAGCTTAATATGGAGAGACGGAAGAAGCATCTTTTTTTGTTTAATAAGTACCAGGTTTAAAAGAAGTTCTGTGAGGCCAATCTTTCTTACTGGAAAGTTCTATTGTTGCCCTACTGTCCCATATACATAAAAAGAAACAGCAATACTTTGTAAAACCTCTTTGAAGTCCTAGCAATATACCTATCACTTTAAAAAACCCCACAAATATCTCTGATGGTGTTCATATTTAACGTGATTTAGTACGGTTGCTAAGTTGTCATAGATTTCTTTCATCGTCACTGAATGGGTTAAAGGAATAGATGGGCTTTTGTTTCCATTATGAAGCAAGACATGTTCCATATTAAGCTCCTTCATTAAACTATCAATGTCACAACAGACACATTGCCATCCTGCCATTTTATAAAAACTTGAAAATGATACATTCGGTTTGGGTAAAGTGAAACACTTGCATTTTTATCTAACAGGTTCCACTGTTGAAGTTTGTAACCAAGAAGTTCCGATTTTTATTTTGACAATCCCAGGTCACGTACCAAATAATTTAATTTATTCTCAGTTATTAAGTGAGGTTCACTGGTAGCTGTTAAACATGTTGGGTCACAACTGGTGTTCTCAGAAAGTTGTGGATCAGATCCTGATGAAGAATTAGAATCACCGAGAAACATGTTGTCCAGGTTTAAAGGCGCAATCCGTATCGGTAGTTCCTGGCATGAGAAACTGGCCTAAGTGCAGAAGGCAAATTTGGATACTGAATTTTGTCCCTTTGCTTTTTTGAAATCTCTTCTGTTTTAGTGATATAAAAGTAGCAATTACTTTCATGGTCAATAGATTCTTTCCACATCATAGGAACAGCAAATGACATAGAATTTTTCTTGCGATGCATTCAGTGCACTAAATTTACGTGACAACTCACGCAGCAAACATGAGGAGCCCAACTTTTATCTTGATCTCCAATTTGGAACTTAAAATATGAAATATGGGCTTTTTTGACTTCTTCGGATATAGATCTAGCTTGTGACTTTAAAATAAATCATCCGCACATATAACAAAACTTATCCGCTGGATTTTTGCAAAGGCGAAGACTACACCTTGCCATTTTGTATAAAATCGACTTAAACACTTGACTGTACTGTAAACGAGACAGAAACAAACTAAACTATAGAAAACAATAAAGCTGCCCATAGAGGTTCGTAGAATACGTAGAATACCTCCACGTTCTTGTGGTAATTTCCACATTGTCCAGTCCAAAGTCAGATACAAATAATTTCAATTACTCCATGATATAAAAGAGAAGCAGGCACTTGAAAATGGAACGTACTAGGTAATTTCTGTGAAAATGTGTTTTAATAATTACCTAAATGAAAGGCAAAAAGAGTAATAATAAAAATTCCGTGTTTTTTTATTTGATCCATGGATTTAATTTAAAACAGCATGACGTATATTTCACTAAAATGTTATATCTTAGAAATTTGAGCTCCAAATACCCCGGCACCAAAACTGTGTAATTTTCAACGGCTTAATATATAAATATTTTACTGATAAATAATTCTCAAATTGTACACAAAAAATGTGATGAGATAATAAAGATATATCTAAATAGTGTGCTAAATCTTTTACGTCATAAACGGTTGGTTTTTACAATACTTGAGATAATGTAATAACACCTCCAGCCAGCCTGACGGCACGATATGATTAATGAATTACTAGCTACATATTAATGATAGTTTAGTAGTTTGCTGATAATGCTTAACCGAAATACTTGTTTAGAAATTACATTTTACCACGAAAACAATATTTTGACAATATACGAGGATAGCAGGGCCTGATATTTCCATATACCAAAATGCGTCCTGTTTGCGCATGACGTCACTCGTTGAGTAAAATTCAAATATCTTCGTTGCTAGACTTTGAAATACAATTTAAATGCGTTGTAATTGGAATTAAGAATTTACATTGAGGACAAATACTTTATCAGTGTGGCCGACAGATTACAAAATTGTATATAACAGATACGTACACAATTTTATTTGAATTTAAGACACTACAGAACAAAACAACTTCGATAGTTCGAATAGTTTTTATTTATCGACAAAAATATTTCGTTTTATAGATTAATATTATTTATTACGAGTATTTGAAATATATATAAACAAATCATTTTGTTTCTCAGTTTAAAAATGTATGCAACAAATAATATACATTGGTTATATAAAATTGCAATATGCAAATTGAAAGTTTTGTAAATATTAGTTTTTAAATGTAATGTCCAGCTAAATTCGATATTTTTTGTCACAAATAAAATATTAATTATTGAACACACATCTAGCCATATTTTATATTGGTATTAAAAATGACAACATTTTGTTTCCTATATTTAAAATTGTACATATTTCTTAAGCTTATGTCCATTGTGAATTAGCTATAAGTGTAATTATGTAATAGTTTTAATCACCTTTGTTTTACCTAATTTTACATTTATATTTGCGATCGAAAAAATTGTTTTTTTTGCTTTTTCTGGGCATTCAATGTGGCTACTTCTAAACATCAAATTATTGAAATAATTTTTAGTCAAGGATTCTCCATTAACAGACTTAAAAAATTGTTCAAGCTGTTTCATTTGTGAAAGAAAGTCTTCAGAAGGTTTGTGTAAACTTCCTTCACTTAAGTGATCAGTCCAGGTATATTTTGACGTGCTGGGTCTTTCTAAACTGGAATCATTTAACTTGAAACATATATATCCAGCTAAATGTTCGAGCCCATCATATTCCAATTCATGAAGATCCTCGTCAATATCTCCTTCTTGAGCACTGTTCAACATAAGTGGATCATTTTTGGAGTCGAATTTCTTGATCATTGAACCACTTATTGGCAAATCTGGGGTAAACATGGAATATTAGAAATATTACTACCATCACCATCATTACTATTTCTACCACCATCCCAACATCTAATCAAGCATAAATAAAACACCCTACTTTTTTTTAAAGCAACACATTTATAAACATGATTCAATGTTTTTCCGTTTAATTTCTATTTCAATTATTTTTCTCTTGTGATAATTACCTGGTCAATAACTCGGCGCCGACTTGTTTTCTCTCCCTTTTTCAATTCTTGCAGATTGTTCATTCGATACTGGTTTTTTAGAACTAACTGCCAGATTTTGAGTCGGTACAACATCATCCTTCAATCCTCGGTAACTTTTTGGTGTGTAATTTAACAATTTACATTGAAGATTTTCCTTGAAATCGCTATTTAAAAGTATTTCGAACAAATACAAGCCCTTTTCATGTTAAATTTATCCTGTCTTTTTGTGGCATGGATCCACTTCTTACACGCAACTTCATTCTTGGGAAAATGAAAAAACTTCACATCACAAGAGTTCTTTTTCGACTGATTGTTGGAGTTACACCCAACTGTAGTTGGGCTGTAGTTGTTGCTGTAGCACAACGCATTGTTATTATTGAATATTTTAGATTAACACCACACAAATGCTGTACATAAACTTCTAGTAAACACGTTATATGTCAAAACTATGATGTTCGAATTTTACTCAATGGGTGACGTATTCCCGTCAACAAAGCTCCGCCCACCATGCGCAATATCTTACCTTAGTATTTATTATACCGTGCGAGGATAGTGTGAAAAGTCAGATATATTTCCGATAGATGGGGGTGTGATTACAAAGGTGATTTAGGGTTAAGTGATTAGGTTTTTGAAAAGTAGCCTCTTTTTAATAATGCTCCATGAATTTCAAGCCGATATTATATTTAGTTTGGTTTTAATAGAAAAAAGTAAATTTCGTGTGTTAACCAAACACTACTTTTCCGAAATCCGAAGAAAATCCGAAGAAAAGTTTAAAATATTGGAATTTTATTCCTTTACATTTCGTGGTTCATCAGTGATTTACACAGCGGTGTTTAAATATGTATAAGCTCAATCCAAAGGAGTCTCTGCTGAGTCTCTCTATTTGTAGTAGTTTGTGAAACTTAGATTCATTACTACAACCTGGAAATGAGGGAACAATCAAAATAGGGAGTTTTACCCGATGAAGATGAAGATGTTTCCATCGGCAGAAAAGGTCATACCCACTGTTTGTTAAAATACATCTTACTTTTCACTTTAATCTCTTTACCATCGTTAATTATGTATTTCAGAAAAAACAAAGGTTGGTAAATTTTATTATCTATTTTCTTTTGTACAATCTAAAACCACTGTAATCACTGGTTTAGTGAATTCAATCGTAGTCGACGTTCGCTCAAGGACGAATTTAGGGAAGGTCGTCCAAAATCGGTTGTTTTGTCATAAAACATCGATACTGTGCGCGAACTGATATTGCAAGATCGTCATGTGACATACCATGAGATTGAGGCATCCATGGGTATTAGTACAACGAGAATACACAAGATTTTTACATGAACATTTAGCCGTGAATAAGATTTGTGCGCGTTAGATTCCATATAACTTAACAATCGTTCAAAAAATGGCTCGTGTTGAACGGTGCAAAGAAATGCTCAAAAAATTCAATTGTGGTGCATGAAAAACCCGTATTTAACGTCTATACAGGTGACGAATCTTAGATCTGTGCGTATGAGCCCGAAAGTAAACAGCAGTCGACTGTAAGGGGTCTTTCCAAATGAGCCAAACCCATTCGCCTGTTCTTTTGAGATAAATTGGTATGTGGCTACACTGCTACTAGAGAATCGTAGAACGGTCATTTCTGAATGGTACACAACCATTTGTTCGCCAGAAGTATTTGAAGAAATAAGAAAAAACAACCAGCGACGCAGAATCATTCTTCATCATGACAACGCAAGCTCTCACACATCGGACCGAACAACTCAATATTTGACCGGTTAAAACATCCAATTGATGGTACATCCGCCGTACAGTAATTTTTCAACACGACACAGCTCGGCCCCATGTTCCAAAATCTGTAATAAAACTATTTGGAAAACAATAAATAGAACGTCCTACCCCTCCCGCCGTATTCACCGGACTTAACCCCTTTGAATTACCACTTATTTCGATCGACGCAGCACGGGCTTGCAGAATAACACTTACATTTATACGAAGAAATGAAATTTTGGATGGCAAAGTTTTTTTGGCGCGGAATCCATTCTTAGACAGAAATATGGGAAAAATAGTAACTAACGATCGACAATACTTTGATTATTAAGGCAATTTATTTTGTTATGTTACAAAAATTTTAGTTAAATAAACGCTCATAATAAAACTGATTAACCGAAACGCTTATTAACTAACTGTTTTTTACGTACCTTTTTTCCGGCGTACTATTTATAAGTTATAGACATTTTCTACAAACGAAAAACTCGGTATGAAACTCAATTTTTAAAGATGTTTTTTAAAATGTCTCTTTCATTCTCGCAAGAACGTAAATCTGAATAAAATATTTTATATGCGGAGCTCTACGCTATTACGCAACCATTTTGATTATAATGTGGTTCAAGATATATCGTTGATCGAATGACTGCAATAACCTGTTCATAACCCCTGTCGTAACAAAACCCGGCAAAGTTGCAAAAAACGTAAACAGGGCCGGGCCTGATAAAATAACAGGTAAGAAGATAAAATTAATTTTATATCTGGTTTAGTAGTTTCGAAAATTTTAGCTTAGTTCGCATTCTTTTCTTAAACAGTGCAGCTCTATTTCGATCGTATTTTTATTATTCCAAACGTGCTAAAGATGTGGCGTTCTTGGCAAGATAATGATCATTGTGCTAATTTTAAAACAAAACATTTATAGTTCGATTCTGATTCGGTACCCAATGATTTATTTTTGTTCCCGTCCGTGAAGAATAAGCTACATGGTCAACGATTTCAGATAACGACACCAGATAAATCGGTTGATGCGTTCAGAATGCATGCTTTGAGGAGATACCTCAATCGAAATGGAAAAAGTACCATTAAAATTCGTTCAAACGTATGCAAAAGTGTATCGATCATCGCGGAGAATATTTTGAAAAACAATAAAACCATTTTCAATGAGAAATATGAGTTTTTATTAATTATTCCGAATACATAAATAATAACCATCGTATTAATAAAGTCTGAAGCAAATATCATGCTACCATTCTATTTTGGCACTATTTTTTTGCCTGATATTTGTGGCAGTTCTGGTTCGGTTGTTGTGTTTATTGAAACTCAACGTGAATTAAGACGAAAATATTCGAATTACCACGCGCCTCATAAAACGGCAATTTATCGTTTATTCAAGCAATTTCAAGAATTCGGAACAGTATGGGATAGACTCCGCATAAGAGGCCCAAAAACAGTGCGAAGCTTTGAAATTATTGCCATTGAAACCATACAGTAACTCAATGACAGCATCCATGCTGAAATAGCTGCAAACACTAGATATGTTGACAATAGTTATTGTGTTGAAAAAGGCACAAACTTGAAGTGCTGATAATGGATCACATTTGATAATGACATAATTGACATAATTTTCAATAATTAATGGACAAAACATTGAAAGACGAAATAACGATATTACACTGGTTAACAGTGACTTTGTTGCCCTTGGAATTGGAGTGGTTCTAAGATGGTGTTATATTGACAACTACAGAACTACAAGTGCTTTTCCGAAATTGGCTCTAGATTGTTAAATAATCGCCGATAATTATTTTCGTATTACACTAATATAGGCATGTATCAGATATATTTAAATTGTTATTTTTAATATGCATAGTTTATTGAAAATCACTTAACTATTTTATTAAAGTATTAATTTTAATTCAATAAAGTCAAAAGTAAAAAAGGTAATAAAGATAATAAAAATAAAAAATGGGAAAAAGTATATTACATCTCAGAAAAACACTTCTTATTTACTTCCTCTCATGGGATTCTTGAGAATAATCTCTTTGTAGAGACCAACAGTAACTTACTATCATATGTTGATCCAGGCTGCCTGATATCTGTTCTTTATGACTACTATGTCCTGGTGAAAGCGCTATCTCTGCTCCTCGCTAGAATCCCCTAGGTTATTGGAAAATCTATCCAGGTGACTGCCGAGATAGTGCATTTTTATGATCATATGTATTCCTAAAATCCTTAAGCTTTCTAACAGTGTTTTAACAATATCTCCATAATCTGACGCTCTATGGCTACCAAGAAAATTACTTATAAAATATATGAAATTTTTGCAGTTTCCACAGCAGTCATGACTTGGGTTTGAGGATCGTCAAAAATTCTGTACTTTTATCCGTACTTAACTTAGGAAATGCCCTGCAAATGTATTCAAAATATTGTCCGTTCTTATCCAATGCTTTGACAAACTATTTCATGATACCCAGTTTAATGTGGAGTAATATGGAGTAATGGCTTATTTACCACATTAGCTTTACCTGTAGTTAAGGATTCTTTCATAGGATTCTCTCACCTTTTGTTCCCAGTGGCTTTGTTTTGCTCGACTAACCCAGAGACAAATGAAGCAAGGGTATTTTGTGTATCCACTTTGCTGTTCAAGTACGTAATTTGCCATGTTTAAATCCACACAAACTGACCATTGATGTTCGTTGTAATAATTTTTTTAACAACTAATCGAATATCCTCGTATTCTTCTTTGAGTTTGGTTGAATGGGTAATTGCGATTGATATCGGTGTCCATTGTGTAATCAAACACATTTTAAACTTTTTTTCGAGGTATCTATAAAGACCCGTCAATCAGTAGGTTTATATTTAGACAAACCCATGTCTAGAAGCAGTGGCGGCTGGTATATAAGAACTGCAAAGCTGCAGACCTCCCAAAAAAATTATATATAAAACTACTTATATTTCCTGACATTTAATTGTAGGGATTTTTTTACTTGCTTACTAAATCTGGTAAGTTTGTATCTTTTGTTTTAAATTTTGGTTTGTTAAATGTATTTTATTTCAAGCTATTTTATTACAAGCTCTTCATCATCACTAAAATACGCTAAAATTTTTTTTTGCTAGTTTTATAAGCTGTTATTAATACTTCTGGCTGCAATAAATTATTTTCCTTTAGCCTTGACGGTAACAGTTCCGACGCTTGTTTTGATAAATTCAGATCTCGTATTAAATCGCCGAGTTCATTTTCGAATACAACTGTAGCGCTGACGAGTCCCCTACATACCCTCCAGCTGCGAAGCTTACGAATAGGCGGAGGAAGTTGTTCCTTGTGGAAAACAGAGCATGTTACAGATTTTAAATCTGGATATTGCCACTTTTTATACCGAAGCCTTTGACAAAAAGTAAAAGTAGCAATTATCGAAATAATTTTTAAGCTCCCGCCAGATGATAGGAATGCCAAAATTTAAGACTGAGCGTCCTCCTTTCTTCCACAAGCGCAAAGATTTACAAACCTTGTGAGGAACCCATGGCTAATCATGTTTTTCAATTTGTAGTCGGAAATAAGCGGTATCAACCAATAAACAAAATATGAATTAAATTTTAAACATAACGCGCCAGTAACTTCCATCAACCTTCTCAAAAAAAACTGAATACTTAGGCCCGTTTCACGGGGTGGGGGACGTAAGGAAAACTTAGATCACATGGACAGCCGCCTGATGTGCATGGGTGATGATTAAAAATTTGAATATTATTACGACTTCTAGATATATTGCAATAACATAAAAACTAAAGCCAATCTGATACACTTATGATTTAATTCTTAAATTGTGTATTCTAAATTACGAAAATTCACATAAATAGCTATATGTTATAGAAGAAATCTGTCTTGTTTCTTTCAAAAGTTGAAAATAATTAAAATTGTAGCGTGACACTTGCCCCAGACGTTTTTAGACTGTGTAACTTTTTTGTGTCTTATCTTATTTTTATATTTATTTATCCTTTGTTCTTTAATGAGTGGGTTGACAAATTATAATTCCGAAATGTCTATATTTTCGTACAATTTTCTGATTACTTATCTTATCCATTATTATCCAGTATTTTATAAAAAGGTTATCAAACTTTTTATATTGACAAATAAATTGTCTGCAAGACACAACATAAGATATACGTGTGATATTATTTGTTGTTCTTTCAGTTTGAAAGTAACACAATGTAAATAACTAAATATTAAACCGATATTGTTTTAATTGCCTTCTACTTTGTTAAATATACGTGTTTTTGATTCATTTATTTATAAGTTAATATGACGGCTGTGTCGGGTATAGACACTAAAAGGAGGATATTATTTTGTTTTCTCAATAATTATCTGCTGGCTGTGGTCAAAGTACACTGTTTTTTAATTGATTATAAATTTGTTATTTACAACTACTAAAGTAATAAGTTTGATTTTTATGGTTTCAATGTGTGGTCGTTGTGAGAATTTATGATTCGTTTTATATATTTGAACCAAACTCAAAATTTATCCATCGTATGACTAAAAAACTGACACAATTTTTGCTTGTTTACATTTGTGTTTCTATATACGATTGTTGAAAGTGTCATTTTTATTGGAATGTTCAGTGTGAAACACTAAACTCGAAGATATTTACCACTAAACACCGAATCACTTTTTTTAAACTTCTCGACACACGTTTCGCTAATAACGTTAGCATCATCAGGAGATGATTTAAATTAATTATAAAACTAAACTATGTTCTATTTTTATGACAATACTGTATCTAATGAGGCGTGTACATATCATGAACCGTGTAGTTAATTATATTTACATTAATAATTGAAAAAGATTACTGAACGGAACAGGTCCTTTATCCCGATTCATGGTTTTCTTACATTTTTCTATTTCAATGCTTTCACATGTATTCAAAGCCCTATTATTATTTACACTTTTAACAAATCTTACATTACCAAGATCTATATTACGATCAGGATCGGGTGAATGTTAGGCAACACAAGATTTTTCATTTCTCATATATCTAACGTGGGCAATATGTTCTTTATATCTAGTTAATATGGATTTTTTAGTTTGCCTAATATATCTTCGATCACAATCTTGATCAGTAATGTCATATATCCCCGATTCTTCATGTTAATCTACTTTAGTTTGGGTAATTCAAAGTATAAATAAGTTTTATTTATCCAAAGGATAAATATGGTATTTTAGTTAATTATCCAAGTTTGAAAAGCGTCGAGCTACTGATTTGAAAGAAGCAGGTTTGACGTTTCGTGGAATGATAAGACGATTGAACATTGTTACCATTAGAGAGTTATGCACGAATATGATATTATGAAACATTAAAATACAATAAAAATTTTTATGTGTATATATATATATATATATATATATATATATATATATATATATATATATATATATATATATATATATATATATATATATATATTTATATATATTTATACCAGGTGTCCCATTAAGGATGGATCGCGGCCGTATCTTGAAAACTATTTATCCCACAGTTCTGGGGAAAAAAAAATGTACTAAAAATGATCATGAAAAATTCACCAAAAATATTTTTAAGCTTCTAAAACGACCGCAAGAGGGCGTGACGAGCTAAACATTTTTAAAAATCATTTTTTTTGTGTATTTTCAAGTGTTAACCCAGTAAGACAAATTCTCAGTTATAATTAACAAACTGTCTCCTACAACTTTGTTTTATGACATTTTGTCGTAATTTCACGAATAGAGGGGCGGGAGGGGGAGTTTTACCTATTGCTGCTGGGGCAATTGCTGGGACAATCAGATAATCTGGGAGGTAAATTATTTAGTTTATAAATGAAACCGCGAGGTGGCGTTACATTCAACAATATTTTTTTTGAAGTTTTGTTCAGTTTTTTGAAATGCAATGGTACAGATTTTATTACATGGCTAGAAAGGTAATTTAAAGAGGAATCATCCAGTGAAAACCCGAAATCGATATCTCTGACATGTCAAGAGATATTTCGATTTTTCTGAAAAAAATCAGTTATTATTTCACTACTACCTGCATTAAGTTAAAAAAATATTAATCTAATGTTTGCCTTCCTTCACACTTTACCCAGGCTTAGGACTGGACCAAATTCTTCGTGCCATATTAATTTGGAGCGTGTTTAAAGGCCAACGGGCCAACAACGAAGATAATAATAATAACAGTCAAATAAAATTAACAGCAAAACAGTCTAATAATTAACAGAATCTGAACTTTAACGCCTTTCTAAATGTTCAAAATACCTTCCATCCTTAGAAATGCAAAGATTTATTTTTCGACGAGTACTAAAAACGGCAGCTTCAATTTCCGCTCTTGAAATGCTGGTTATTGAATTTTGAATTCTTTCAATCATGTTTTCTCGTGTGGTAGGACGAGTTTGAAAAACAAGATCTCTTAGTCTTCCCCACAAGTAAAAATCGAGGACTGTCAAATCCGGTGAGCGCGCCGGCCACGAAAATAAACTACCCCGTCCTATCCAACGATTTGGAAACGAAGCATCCAAGAAGTTTCGACCCACCTGCGAGAAGTGGGCAGGGCATCCATCATGCTGGTACCACATTTGTCTTCTTGTTTCCAACGAAACATCTTCCATTAGTTCTGGCAGTCCATTTTGTAAAAAATTTAAATATGTTTCACTATTCAAATGTCCATTAAAAATAAAGGGACCAATAATTTTGTCTCCCAAAACACCACACCATGCGTTCACACTCCATCTATTTTGGGGGTTGATTTCTGTGGTGAAGGCATTTTGAACATTTAGAAAGGCGTTAAAGTTCAGATTCTGTTAATTATTAGACTGTTGTGCTGTTAATTTTATTTGACTGTTGTTATTATTATTATCTTCGTTGTTTAA
Source organism: Cosmopolites sordidus (assembly GCA_031761425.1). Classification (NCBI taxonomy): domain Eukaryota; kingdom Metazoa; phylum Arthropoda; class Insecta; order Coleoptera; family Curculionidae; genus Cosmopolites; species Cosmopolites sordidus. The sequence continues at coordinate 27,718 of JARFXV010001706.1, read as the reverse complement.
ACACGCTCCAAATTAATATGGCACGAAGAATTTGGACCAGTCCTAAGCCTGGGTAAAGTGTGAAGGAAGGCAAACATTAGGTTAATATTTTTTTAACTTAATGCAGGAAGTAATGAAATAATAACTGATTTTTTCAGGAAAATAGGAATATCTCTTGACATGTCAGAGATATCGATTTTGGGTTTTCACTGGATGATTCCTCTTTAAATTACCTTTCTAGCCATGTAATAAAAGCTGTACCATTCCATTTGAAAAACCCGAACAAAACTTCAAAAAAACTATTGTTGAATGTAACGCCACCTCGCGGTTTCATTTATAAACTAAATAATTTATCTCCCAGATTATCTGATTGTCCCAGCAATTGCCTTTTAAGTGAATCCAAATTGAGGAAAATCGGTTAAGGCAAACGGACATTAGACGACTTTTTATCTCAATAGGTAAAACTCCCCCCACCCCTCTATTCGTGAAATTACGACAAAATGTCATAAAGCAAAGTTGTAGGAGACAGTTTGCTAATTATAACTGAGAATTTTTCTTACTCGGTTAACACTTGAAAATACACAAAAAAAATTATGTTTAAAAATGTTTAGCTCGTCACGCCCTCTTGCGGTCGTTTTAGAAGCTTAAAAATATTTTTGGTGAATTTCTCATGATCATTTTTAGTACAATTTTTTTCCCCAAAGCTGTGGGATAGATAGTTTTCAAGATACGGCCGCGATCCATCCTTAATGGGACACCTGGTATATATATATATATATATATATATATATATATATATATATATATATATATATATATATATATATATATATATACTAATTGATTGAGAATGGTAAGGCAAAATCGAATCGAAGAAGGGCAAAATGAATTCTGGGAAGCTCCTACAGAGAGGTGGGTAGCGATTTTGAGATTGTTTTTTCGAACCGCTTTGCCGTGTTACAAGACCCAGAGGAGATGGAAATTACAGATATGAAAAAAATTGCTTGAACAGTCTGCTCCGATGAGACCATTGATTTAATAAGGAACGTCGGACAATGAGAAATGCAGGGAGTCTTTTTGGTAGAGTCGAGTACGATGAGCTTAGCAAAACTATAAGAAAACGTACTCGAAAGGAAACCGTTATTTCAACATGCAACTAGTATAAAAAACACTAGAATAAACAAAACTAAATACAAGCTGATAAATAAAAAGGACACAAATGTTTGACTTAATGCGTGAGGTAACAATGTAACGGTTGAAATGTTAAAAGCTGGTATATAAAATACTAGCAAACTGCCTCAAAGAACATAAAATACCCAATCTATAGAAAAATGCAGAAGTGATTCTTCATAAGAAAGGAGCAAGAAATATTTAAAAAACCACCGTCCAATAAGCCTCCTATCAGTAATGTACAAAGTTTTCACCAAGATAATATCTAAAATAATATTAAGAACACTGAGTGACGTACAACCAAGAGAGTAAGCAGGATAGAAGCAGATTTAATTCAATGGATTATATCCAGGTTGTCCAATAGTACAAAAAAAGGCACAATGAATATACCATGTGCTTGGCTTTTATCCATGTATGATGCGGCTACAGTCTCAGACTGCCTAGAAGAGGTATTCCGTAATCTGGATTGGGAACAGGAGAGAATAAAAAGCAATTGTACATACTTAAACCATCTTTGATTTATAGATGATATCGTTCTCCTGTCACAAGATCCAGAGGAGTTACAAAAACACATATAAAATCTGTAGAGGCCGGGAGACCCATTTGGCTTGAAAATAAACCTGGCAAACGATTTCAAGATAAGATATAATGAGATGTATTGAAACAACAGAAATCTTCCATCCGTACTCTACGTGTCCGATCGTTTCTAATCAACCGCGCGTCAAGACAAGTACCTCGCAGGACCGGTTTCCGGCCTAACAGCCATCGTCAGTTGCAATCGTCGTTGCAATCTCCTATGGAGAATGCTCGTAGCAGTCGAAACTACTTGATGCATTATTCCCACAACCTTGTATTAGGTATCCCGTATGCTCAAAAGGTTCGAACATTCACCGTAGGATGGTGCAAGTTGTACTGAGATTGCGACCCGCCATCAACATGGCTAGTTGACTTGATCGTTTCTTATCAGCTGCTTCCTTATGTTGGACTCGAGCCCAGCTGACGACGGCTGTTAGGCTAGAAACTAGTCCTGGGAGGTACTCGTCTCTACGCAGTGTCGGCGGCTGATTTGAAACGATCGGACACGTGGAGTACGGATGAATTATGTTGTTTTAATATATATAGGGTGATTTTTAGGGGTAATTGGGGTTTTCTAAGACTGTTCCAGCGACTACTATTTGCGGATCTCTAGGACAGATGGTCTTGGTTTTGATCCAACTGATGTTAAGTACTATTTATTTCTCGAGATGTTTTTTCTAGATTTTCGGCAAATAGAACAACGTGATCGCTAAATATAGAACATATAACACATAAATTGTAAAAACTGAACCAATGAAGCAAATTTTCAATAACAAATAATTTTGTGTTAAATGGTAATAACTAAATATATTTCTAATGTTCTCTACTTATCTACGGTCACGTAACATTACTTTTATTTTGTTTTTCTAAAACGACAAATTTAATTTTATGTCTAGTTGAATAAAGCAGTAAAAAATCACTTAAAACTGTAATATTAGGCGAAATAGAAAAATACTTCCGCCACTTCAACTTCCTGGTTTCAAATGTCCGACAGATTTGTTCGGTTTGAGTCGATGAGTTGAAACTTTAAATTGTAAAATTTAAGTTGAAGAACAGCGATAAACAAAAAGTAGTTCGGCAAATCAAATATGTCTCGGCCTGGTCTCAAGTTTTATGCCTTTTCATTATACTTTCATGATGTTTTTTGGAGTGCAAAGGGTTTGCGCGGAACTATACCTTAATACATTTTTAACATTGTTGCAAGTTTATCACCCGGTTTCGAATCGTATTCTTACTAGATACAGTGTTTCGTTCAGTTACGTGAGTGAATCAAATTAAAACTGGAATTTTGCAATGACTTTCCTCAGCCAATCACGAGCGAGCTGTCAGTGTAGATCGTTGCAGTGCAATGTATTAGGCGTGGGGGAAATGCTCGGTGAGCTATTTCACTGAGTTCTTTTGTCAGTACAGCCATGAGTTAGCAACAGGTTCCACCGTCCGTTGTACAAGGAAGACGTTAAAACATCCGAAATATTCACTCGGCTGAAGGTTCAGTATGGGAACGATACCCTGTCTAAAACGCATGTGTTTGGTTCGCCTAAGAAGTTTAAGAGTGGATGAGAAAATATGGTAAATGTAAGTTATAAACATTACAGCAGTTTGTGACCTTATCGAAGACGACCGGCCGTTCGCTATTTATGAAATCGTTTTAAAGGTGGGTATTAGCTTTGGAAATGCCCAAACAATAATCCAAAATCATCTTGGCTTCAGTAAAATCTGTGGCCGTTGGGTTCCGAAGTTATTGAACATCCGATTGCAAATCAGTATGATCACTTTTGAATCCATTTCAGCGGGAAGGAGAGACTTTTTTTGAAGCATATCGATGAAACGTGGGTGCAATATTATACTCATGAATTAAAAATTATGAGTGAACAATGGCGAAACCTGCCCTGTAAAGGCCAAACAAGTTTCTCAGCCGATAAGGTTCTTGTGACCGTTTTTTCGACTGGAAGGGAGTTTTGCTGATTGATTTTCTATATAATCGACGTACGGTAAATGCTGCTTACCACTTCCAGCTGTTGGAGGAAACAAAATCCGCTTATATGATCAAAAGACGCGGTGTCCCCATCAGAGAGGTGATTCTTCTCCATGACAGCACCAGGCCACACATAGCCATTTTGGCGTAGGAAAAACTGGAGATTATGCATTAGGAAACCCTTGAACAACAGCCCAGATTTGTCGCCCTGTGATTATTTTTTGTTTGCGTCCTTGAAAGATGCACTTGGTGTTATGAAATTGACTTTTAAATAAAACACTTGATATCAATATTAAATATTTAATTGTTCTTTTATAGAGAAGACAACTCGGAAATCAAGTCGGGCAAAAGACATTCAACAACTAATTCTAAAGACTGAAAAATATAGATCGATATCAGTGCACTCTCTTGTTTATTTACATAAACATATTTAGCTACGTATGCCATCCACGACTATAATATAAACACAAAACGCTAAAAGCAAATAAAGAAGTTTATTTATTAATCTTTTGGTTCAACTGATATATGTATCTGTTTATTCAATACTTGGAGTGGTACGAATCGACAACGATCAATATGTTGAGGACGTGCGCAAGTGGCTGATGACTTAAACTCAAAGTTTCCACCAGCAAGGAATTCACAAGCTTCCAAACCGCTGGAAAAAATGTGTAGCGCGCGAAGTATATTATTTCGAAAGCTGATCAATAGTTGTTTTTTAATATGTTATAAATAATAAATATGTATAAAATAATTCCAGTTTATATTTGATTCACCCTAATATTTCAAACGCCAGCGATTTCGAGTAAGCGTCATATTTTTTTTGTGTGGTAAACATGTTGAGTTTCGACCCAAATAAAGAACATTTTGCGGCACATACTGCTTTTCTTTTTTGGGATTTTTGCCACGATCTAAAACTTAAAAGATATCTATTCTTATGTAAATAAAGAATCACTGGGTAAAAAACAAAAACCAAACGGAGACAAGTTTCTCTATGATTCTTTTTATGTGATAAATTTGCCTAACGAATAAAATTTTAAAAAATTCAAAAATTTTCTAAAACAAATACAAACTTTTGAACGTCTCGGGAGGTCTTCTCCTCCCGTTTTCAAAACGAATCTTAAGCTGGGGCCACACCAATACATTTTTGCGTGTGTGTTGAATTTACTGGAACAATTTGTTTGAATTATCTGGTGGATAACAGATGATTCGTGTGCGTGCTGGGCGGCGACAATATTTGTGTGTAAGTTTGTGTGTCAGGGCGTCTACATTGCCGTGCAGGCACACTACATACAACACATACAGCGCGCACAACGCAAATTTGTATTGATGTGGACCTAGCTTAAAAGTCAATTTATATGACCCCATTTGTTATACATAAAACTTTTTGGTTTTAATTAAAAAGAATAATTACCCCGCCCGTCGAACAGAAAAGAAAAATAAATCTACAATTTTCATTATTTGTAATTCAAAATAGAATTCGCGTGAATCAGGCTGGAAACTCAAGTTCAAGTTCGTAATCATTTTTGGGAATCGTTTCCAAAACCTTGAATAAAGCCAAGAAATATTACTATGGTTATAACAAATACGATTGAAGATATACAGTGCGGTTAGTAATTGTATGTCGCAAAATCCACTACGTTAATAAGGATTAGAAATGACAAATATCTTCGTAATTAACTCTTGATAGGTCGGGTCTAATTACAAAGGTACGCCCTGTATATTTCTAAAATAAAATTAATTTTTTTTTAATAACTATGAAACGGTTTGAAACGAAACTTTGAAACTTGATGATGTAATAGAAGTCGCTACAAGCCATAATTTATATTGTTGAAAATTGAAAATTTGTATTGGTGAAAAAAAAATATAAACATTCGCGTAGGTAGGGGTGAATAACAGATGATTCGTGTGCGTGCTGGGCGGCGACAATATTTGTGTGTAAGTTTGTGTGTCAGGGCGTCTACATTGCCGTGCAGGCACACTACATACAACACATACAGCGCGCACAACGCAAATTTGTATTGATGTGGACCTAGCTTAAAAAATAAATTCTATTAATTTCTATATATAATTAAAATATAGGAAGTAGATATATTCTGTGTATGTCAATGATACTTACATTGACAATAATAGTTTTTAATGACAGTGACATTCTACCAAAACAATATATAGATGAGGTTTACTGTGTGATTATTGTGTATTGAAACACTTAAACGTTTTTAATTGTATTCTTTAGAATCGGGAACCATATTGAATTTAAATCTGCGGAAGGCATAGTAATACAGTTATTTTTATTTAAATTAATTATAGCGGTTTCTTTTGATCTTCTGTATTTTGTGCCGATTCTTTTAATACCGTTTTGGAATTATTCCAATTGATTTTATGGCCCGATTCCCATGCGTGTTGACAAATTCTAGATTTATTAAAATCGCCCTTTCTAATGAGGTTATTCTATTTTATTCTAAAAATGAAACAGATGGAAAAGCGAAAAACGGTCTGCGAAGTTTTGCTTTCTCGGCATGAAATAAATACTTTTTTGTATCGGATCGTAACAGGAGACCAAAAATGAATTTATTTCGATAACCCAACACGCATAAAATCAGGGGTTGGCCCTAAACAACCATCAACATTAATGCATGCGCAAGACCGAATCGCTTTAGAAATAAGACAATTCTGTGTATTTGGTGGGATCAGAAAGGTTTCGTGTACCATTAGCTATCGAAATCATGTAAACCAGTTAATACTGTTCGCTCCGTCCATTAATACCGTCAACAAATGATTAATTTGAACCATGCATTGATCGAAAACTGACCAGAATGGGCTACAAGACACGGAAAAGTATTTGCGGCACGACAATGCTCCATCATACACATTGAAAGGGGCCAGGGACACCATCTCTGCAGTTGGCTGGGAACTCTTGCCTCATCTGCCGTACTCACCAGACTTGGCCCCTTCCGACTAGTTCTTGTTTTCATCGATGCCTCACGCCCTTTCCATTAAATACTTCAACGTTGAAAAATGGTTTGATGGCTGGACCACCTCAAAAGATGTACGGTTTTTCTGATAGGGTATCCACAAATTGCCAGAGAGATGGGAAAAATTTCCAGCTAGCGGTGGCGCATACTTTGAATATACCAATTTTTACCCTCCTCCCAAATTAAACTTTTTTTTAAGAAAAAATTAAGAATTATTAATCGCCACGTCTGGTTTACAACAGGGAAAAATTCTAATTCAATTAGGTTGATGAAACGTAGAGACCAAGTATTAAGTTGAGGACTTAATATATCTATTCAGTATTCCTACTAAATCTTGCGGCGATTAAAGAAATACGACCCTGTCAGTCATAAATGCATGTAATCGGTCTAGTGATTGACATATTTACATGTAACTGTAATAATTAATTTATATGTCTTCTTAAGAATCACCTAGTGAACGAGTTTAGAACACGTGTTATAAATAATACAACAAAAAAAGTTTCGAGCACTTAACCTTTTACGAACAATTAATTATACATTTGTTAACGGTTTTGCTTACGTCATATGTTTTCAATATTACAACGCCGACATTTCATTTATTTTTGGTTTAGTTGCATTTAGAATTTATTGACGAAAACAATGCTCGAACATACATTAACTTGAAGAAAATTGTTTAGAATAATCACGTTTTGCATTTGCGTTTCGTGTTTCGTCAATGGGGTTTTTATCTTTTAAAGCTGTGTCAGGGAAATTAATTCAAACGTAACGACGTATCCATGTATGCAAAGTCAATTTATATGACCCCATTTGTTATACATAAAACTTTTTGGTTTTAATTAAAAAGAATAATTACCCCGCCCGTCGAACAGAAAAGGAAAATAAATCTACAATTTTCATTATTTGTAATTCAAAATAGAATTCGCGTGAATCAGGCTGGAAACTCAAGTTCAAGTTCGTAATCATTTTTGGGAATCGTTTCCAAAGCCTTGAATAAAGCCAAGAAATATTACTATGGTTATAACAAATACGATTGAAGATATACAGTGCGGTTAGTAATTGTATGTCGCAAAACCCACTACGTTAATAAGGATTAGAAATGACAAATATCTTCTTAATTAACTCTTGATAGGTCGGGTCTAATTACAAAGGTACGGCCCTGTATATTTCTAAAATAATTTTTTTTTTTAATAACTATGAAACGGTTTGAAACGAAACCTTGAAACTTGTTGATGTAATAGAAGTCGCTACAAGCCATAATTTATATTGTTGAAAATTGAAAATTTGTATTGGTGAAAAAAAAATATAAACATTCGCGTAGGTAGGGGTGAATGTGATATTTTTGTAAATATAAAAATAGTAAATATATAAATAGCGGTGTTTTTTAAGTGCTCTGTACAATTTTTGAAAATAATTCCTTTATTCGTAAAAAATACTTCTTCTAAATTTTTTGTAGAAGCCGCGATTTTTAATGTAATTACCATTCGCAATAATTCTGCAGTACAGAGTGTGTATATATATATATATATATATATATATATATATATATATATATATATATATATATATATATATATATATATATATATATATATATATATATATATATATATATATATATATATATATATATATATATATATATATATATATATATATATATATATACATACCCGGTAGACGTTGTTCTGCTCTTTCTCTTGCCCATTTTTTTTTGTCCTCATTTTAATAATTGGAATTAAATTCCTTTTTTTTAACAATAAATGAAAATGTTGAGTTCATTAATGCAAAAACAGAATTTATGTCATATTGTGTAAATATGAATTACAATTCTCTCTCTGTACAATTTTTGAAAATAATTCCTTTATTCGTAAAAAATACTTCTTCTAAATTTTTTGTAGAAGCCGCGATTTTTAAGGTAATTACCATTCGCAATAACTCTGCAGTACAGAGTCTGCATTCTTTAAAAAAGAATGTAAGAAACATAACATATACATATGTATGTATATATATATATATATACCCGGTAGACGTTGTTCTGCTCTTTCTCTTGCCCATTTTTTTTGTCCTCATTTTTTTAATAATTGGAATTAAATTCCTTTTTTTTAACAATAAATGAAAATGTTGAGTTCATTAATGCAAAAACAGAATTTATGTCATATTGTGTAAATATGAATTACTTGGTTTTAAAAATATAGAGTTTGCTAATAACTTACTAAGCGCCACCTATCGCATCCTAGTATAGCTATGAATCATCGTCTCGATGAAACAAATATATTGTGGTAATATGACCTAAAGTAGTCAGGAGTTATACACCCCCGACCGTTGGGTTCCACAATCTCATGTGGAACGCACAACAACCTGCGTCTCCGCCATAATGATCAATGGTTAGATGCTTGACCGGGAGAAAGCCCCACCCATCCCTTACCTGTTGGTGGTTAGATTCATCAGGGTACCGACATATGCTCTCTCGCCAAGAATAGGGAGTTCCTCTCCACAATCAAACAGCCCATATTTTCGCCGACCTCTCGTCGGATGGCTTGTTCGCCCATGTGGAACACACAACAACCTGCGTCTCCGCCTAAATGAACATTTTTAGTGGTTGCTTGACCGGGAAGGAGCCCCACCTATCCCTTCAACTGGATGACATATGTTTTGTCTCTCGAGGTTCAGACTCATCAGGGCGCCGACATATATATATATATATATATATATATATATATATATATATATATATATATATATATATATATATATATTTATATATATATATATATATATATATATATATATATATATATATATATATATATATCTTTGGGAATCATCTCGGCTGTTTAAGTTGTTGGGCCTTTTTTCTATTTCTATCGCCTCTTTAATAATTCTGGCGGAGAAATTTTCATTTCTCGCTAAGGTTTTTGTTTTTCCAAAATTAATTTTGTGTCCGATGTTGAGCACATGCTGGGCTAGAGAGGAAGTGGTGGTTTTCTGCTTGACGGCGTTAATATGCTCAGTATAAAGTTATTTATTATGACTATAAAGTATTTTACTAGTATAAAGGAAACGTCAGCGAAACCATCCATCAGTGGACATTCAGCTAACACGGGATACCCGAGAAACCATGAAACAAAAACAAAGTATATAGTTATTAAAAATAATAACACAAGACTAGAAAATGAATAGAAAATCGTATATAGAAATACTCATTCGAGAAAATGAAGCAGGTAGAATATTTCGGAGTGAAACTTATGATAAAAAGAAACGAGAAGAGTGAAATAGAAAAACGAATATCCAAGAGCAGTAAAGCAGTAGGAGTGATGACAAAGAGCTTAGGAGCAAATATTTTATCTAGAGCAGCTGAAATAAGAATTTACCAAACGACAATAAGACAGACTTGAGAGGTGGGAAAGGAAAATCTTGAGACAAATTTTTGGTGGGATAAAAATAAATGACACTGAATGGAGAAGAAGGAACATTAAGTAACTATTAGAAATATACAGCAAACAAATAATAACAGACATGTCAGGGCATAGAGAGCTAGATGGCTGGGCTATGTGGCTATAATGCCACGAGGAAGATGGGTCAAAAGAGCCTTATTAGGAGGAGAAGGTGCACGAAGAAGAAGAAGATCTCGGAAAAATAGTTAGACGCTGCCAAGGAAGACGTCAGAAAGGTCGGCGAACAGAACTAGCAAGAGGAAGCTCTCGATGGAAAGAAATGTAAATATATATATATATATATATATATATATATATATATATATATATACATATATATATAAATATATATATATATATATATATATATATATATATATATATATATATATATATATATATATATATATATATATATATGTATATGTATATATATATATATATATATATATATATATATATATATATATATATATATATATATATATATATATATATATATATTGGACATTCCTGGACCTAACGAAACCTACTTTACCACGATCGGTTTAAATTTGTTGTTACAATTTACCGCAAAACTCGATAAAACTGCGTCGGAAACATTTCGGTTGATGCAGCAAGTGTACGGCGATGATTGTTTAAGCAGAGCAAATGTGGCATAAACTTTTTATGGATGGCAGAGTGTCGCTAGAGGACGACAAACGTGACGGGAGACTAATTTCAGCTCGCACTTCCGAAATGATTGAAAAAGTTCGCGATTTTATAGCAAATCACCGCAATGCTTCACTAAAAATGATGGAAGGAGGCTTTGAATATCGGCAAAGAAACGATTTGACTCATTCTTCACAAGGATTTGACTAAAACAACGGTATGTTAAAAGGTTTGTTCCACACACGTTGACGGAGGAGCAGAAATCACTTTGGGTCATTATTCCAGAGAGGTCGTCGCAGCCACCAGAAATGATAAAAACTTTCTGAAATCAATTGTTACGGGGGATGAAACAAGGTACATTCAGTACGACCCAGAAACTAAGCATCAAAGTGCGGGATAGAAGTCGAAAAACTCATCACAGTCAAAAATAAATACGAAAAACTCCAAAAACCAGCATAATGTTTATTGTTACCTTCCATAGAAAATACATCCTCCACAAAGGGTTTGCTCCAATTGATCAAATTGTCGCTGGACAGTACTACTTAGATGTCTTGAAATGATTGATGTACAGAATTCGTCACATTCGGCCAACATATAGCGATCTGGGGTTTGTTGCGATAATGCGCCAAGGCACATATCGTTAATTGTGCGTCTTTTTGGCTCGAAACCAAGCCTATGTGATCAAGCACCCACCGTATCCACTAGATTTAGCCCCTTGTGACTTCTCCTAGTTTCCAAAGTTGCAAATAAAGTTGAAAGGGTGTTTTTTGAAGATATTCAGATATTTAAATCACTATTGAATCGATGTAAGAAATGTATCGAAGCGAGAGGGGAATACTTCGAATAATAATTCATAAACAATCCCAGGTATTTCTTTTTAATCACATTTTATCGGACAAGTACTGATACTTATTGAACGCATTATGTATATCCTCTAAGAAAATAGGTTTATGGCTAAATGTAGCAAAAACTAAAATATTGACAAACACTGAAGATTGAAATAAACATAGAACTAGTAGAAAATACTTTAGAACAAGTAGATGAATACACCTATCTCAGATCGAAGGTTTTAAATAAATGCATACTACCTGTGATGACTTATGGAGTTCAGACCTGAATTAACTGATAAAGACCCAACAAGCTATGGAGCGACAAATGCTAAAGGTAGCACTTAAAGAAAATAAAAGAAACGCGCGGATACGGTATAAGGCAGGACTCACAGATGTAAGATGTAAAGAACAGCTCGACTTAAATCGCAATTTGCAACCCATTAAGCCCACCTAAGAGACAGGTGGGACGAACGAGACTTGGATTGGAGAACATGGTTAGGAAAAAGAGTACGCGAAAGATCACAATAGTGATGGGTAGATCATCTCAAGCGTCACACCGGTCTAGCATGGAAGAGAAATGCCCAGAACAGAACATGGTAGAAACTAGGGGAGACCTACTCCGCAGTTATATTGAAGACGGTGAATGAAATGAATTAATTAATCTAAAAGTGAGGAAGACTAATTCGAAAATTAAATTAGTATTTCTATTTTTCATAAACAAATGTCAAAGATATTCAGAAGAGGCTGATACTTAAATTGCGGATAGTGTTTGTATGTGTCTCTATTAACTTTATGTTTTATATATTATAAAAAGGAATAAAACAATTTTTTACTTTGTTATCTATCACTTTTATTTTTAAACAAAATTTGTGTGACTATAGTTTCGTAAAACGATTTTACATTCTCAAACACTACTTTAAAACTTTTTTTTTCAAGTAGTGTAAATAAAGTGAGTTTTAAAGTAGTGTTTGAGAATATTAAATCGTTTTACGAAACTATAGTCACGCAAATTTTGTTTAAAAATAAAAGTGATAGATAACAAAATAAAAAATTGTTTTATTCCTTTTTAAAAAATGAACTATCACAAAGTAACGGACAAATCAATCAATAATTATATATTATTTATTTTGTATAATATAATATTTGAATTTCTTCTAAATGTATAGTGATGTCTGTCTTCGTTTCCTATCTTGTCTTACTTGATGATGATGTCTTACTTCCTATCTTGTCTTACGTGCCCTACTATATTAGCTTATAGGTCTTTTATTGCTGCAGAAATACGAAGTTTAATACACTACACTTTTATACCGCAAAATAATCTTTAGGTTGATGCAGTTTTGCTTCCCCTAACCTCTTAGCAGATTATTAAAAAATATATATTTTACGTACAGTGGATTCAAATAAAGTTTTCGGACACCCTATTTTAAAAATCATTCTAGCAGTTTCAAATTACGCAAGAAAGATATACCAGGTGTCCCATTAAGGATGGATCGCGGCCGTATCTTGAAAACTATTTATCCCACAGCTTTGGGAAAAAAATGTACTAAAAATGATCATGAGAAATTCACCAAAAATATTTTAAGCTTCTAAAACGACCGCAAAAGGGCGTATTTTCAAGTGTTAACTAGTAAGAAAAATTCTCTGTTATAATTAGCAAACTGTCTCCTACAACTTTGTTTTATGACATTTTGTCGTAACTTTGCGAATAAAGAAGTGGGGGGGGGGGGGGGGGGGATTTATTTAGATAAAAAGTCGTCTAATGTCCGTTTGCCTAAACCGATTTCCTCAATTTGGATTCATTAAAAGGCAATTGCTGGGACAATCAGATAATCTGGGACATAAATTATTTAGTTTATAAATGAAACAGCGAGGTGGCGTTACATTCAACAATAGTTTTTTTGAAGTTTTGTTCAGTTTTTTCAAATGGAATGGTACAGCTTTTACTACATGGCAAGAAAGGCAATTTAAGGAGGAATCAGCCAGTGAAAACCCGAAATCGATATCTCTGACATGTCAAGAGATATTTCGATATTTCTGAAAAAATCAGTTATTATTTCAGTACTACCTGCATTAAGTTAAAAAAATATTAACCTAATGTTTGCCTTCCTTCACACTTTACCCAGGCTTAGGACTGGTCCAAATTCTTCGAGCCATATTAATTTGGAGCGTGTTTAAACGCCTCGTTATTCGTAAAAGGCATTGTTAGATATTATTATAATAATTATTAATAACCAATAAATGCAATGTTGAAAATGTAATGCATTTCAAAACTGACAAGTTAATTTGACTGTTTTTGTTTGTTTCCATGGTTCCCTTCTTACATTCTTTGTGTAATGTACCTAAGGATTGCATGCGTTTATTTGGAAACCCGAAAATGCATAATTTCATTCATCCATTCATTTAGTTTAAAAGAAAGAGTAGGTATATTTATTAATGACTGATTTCAATATTTTGTCAAGTAGTATTTAAGCATCACAAAAGAGAAAATGCAACAATTGGGGAAAGGCATTTTTTCCGCTTATGTAATGAAATTAGAAAATATTATCAAGGTCAGGATTAGAACATTTATGATGATTAATACTGAATAGATAATTTTATTTTTAAAATAAAATTGTTGCGGTTGCGATTGCGACCTAAATATTAAGACCAATTTTTAACTTAATATTACGGTAAAAATTAAAACTAACTGATTTTTTCAGGAAAATCGAAATATCTCGAACCTTAAACGCTCCCCCCCCCCCCCCTCTATTCGTGAAATTACGACAAAATGTCATAAAACAAAGTTGTAGGAGACAGTTTGCTAATTATAAATGAGAATTTTTCTTACTCGGTTAACACTTGAAAATACACACAAAAAATGATTTTTAAAAATGTTTAGCTCGTCACGCCCTCTTGCGGTCATTTTAGAAGCTTAAAAATATTTTTGGTGAATTTCTCATGATCATTTTTAGTAGAATTTTTTTTCCCCAAAGCTGTGGGATAAATAGTTTTCAAGATACGGCCCCGATCCATCCTTAATGGGACACCTGGTATATTTTTCTTCCCGTATATTTTACCGTTCTTACCTCCTTTTAACTTTTTGTATAACAAAGTTCCGAAATCATCGGTTTGATTCTAAAATTTTAAAAAGAAAACATAAATATTGTTTTTATACACCTCGCAAACAAAAACAAATCTGGATGAATCACATTAAGATAAGTGGTAATCTTCGAATTATGTTTACTACAAATAGTAACTGGCAGACTGGTGTCGAAGGAACATCTTAAAATAGGGCGTATACCAAAAAAAAAACATTAGTTTTGAAAATAGGTAATTAGTGCTATTTCATTATGAATGGAGAAATTTCTACCGAAAAATTGGCTAAATGCTTCAGTTAAGTAAAAGAACGATTGGAGAAATCGTGCAACGCTGTTAAAATGAGGACGTAATTTGTCAGAAGAAGCAAACAGGTCATCTGAAATTATTAAATGAAAGAGACCAACGCTTTATTTTAAAAGAAGTACGTAAAAACCTTAAAATAATTAGGGTAAAACCTAAGCTGAAAACATTAGTGGAAAACCATTCTCAAAAAGCAATCAGCTCCGAAACAATACATCGTTATATAAGAAAACATAGATATCATGGACGTGTGTCCCGAAAAAAGCTTTGGTTAAGTAAGAAAAATATTAAAACACGACTGGATTTTGTCAAGGAGCACGTTTTGAAGACTGAAAATCATTGGAACGATGTTCTTTTCTGTGATGAGTCAAAATTCAACATTTTCAGCTTAGATGGGCGTCAAATGGTGTGGCGAAGGCTTAATGAAGAGCTCAACACTAAAAATCTTTGTCCAACTGTTAAACACGCTGGGGGATCGGTAATGGTTTGGGTATGTAATTATGGTTTAAATGTAACTTGGTGTTTATTGACGGTATAATGGACAAAAACATTTATTTAAATATTTTAAGGCAAAAGAGGTAGCTGAGAGTAAATGCGGAGAACATGAACATTATAAACTCATTTAAATGGTATCAAGACAATAACCCACATAGTGTGGGTATAGTTCGCGAATAGCTATTAAATAACTGTCGCCGAGTTGGCCGCAGGGTCTAGAGCGGCAGTCTCGATGACATCAACGGCTGGCCCCGAGCAGGTTCAAATCCTGCTATTTTCGGTTGGATGCTTGTGTTTGTGGGTTGGGGTAATATTGTTTGCGTCCGTGTTCCGTCTGACCATATAAATATAAGAAAACTCTAATTGTTAACTTACTACTTAGGAAGAATACTACCTACCTAATAAAGCGTGTAAAAAAGGATACAAAGGAAAAAGAAAACAAAAGAAAGAAAAAATGAACCGTGAAGTTTATTGACCCCTACATTAATAGTTGAAAAAGTTGACTGAACGGAATAGGTCCGTTTTCCCAGTTCATGATTTTCTTATCTTTTTCTATTTGAATGCATTGTTATTTACACTTTTAACCAGTCTCAAATTACTAATGTCTATATTGTGGTCATGCTCCATTGCATTATGGGCAACACAAGATTTTTCATTTTTGCCTTATCTAATGTAAGCAATGTGTTCTTTATATCTCGTTAATATGGATCTATTTGTTTGTCCAATATACCTTCGATAACAATATTGACAGCTAATTTCGTAAATCCCCCACATTTCATGTTGTTCCTTTGGATTATCCAGGACTTCTCGTAATTTTTTACATGGTTTGTACACAACCTTAATGTCCACTTTTTTCAAAATTTTGTCTAACCCTCGTGTTGGGCTGGGCGCCAATTGGTATTACCATGAATTTATTTTTGTTCTAATCCTTTTGAAAAGTCAAACATTCTTTCAGTAATTTTCTAAACTTATGTTTTCTAATTAATTTATCTACAATGTTTTTATTATAACCGTTCACTTCTGATACCTCCTTAATTAATTTTAATTCTTTGTTATAATTATCTTTGTTTAAAGAAAAATTGATTAATCTATTTACCATAAAATTTAAACTAGCCATCTTATTTTGGAAGCTATGATTCGAATCGTTGTAGGAATCTATCTCGAAGTGTTGGTGTTTTTTCTAAAAATATCAAAATCTAACCTATTTTTATTGTTTCTACTGACTAAGGCATCCAGAAATGGTAAATTATCATTATTTTTGAGTTCATGCATGCGTGAATAGTATGTTTTGAGATTTACTATTTAAGTTCTTAATAAAATCATCTAAGTTTTCATTTTTTAAATCGAAAATTGCAAAAATGTCATCCACATATCTTAACCATATCTTCGGAAAGTAACTGAATTTTTTTCATTTCAGTTTCAATTTTTTTTCTTTCTTTTGTTCTCTTTTTTCCTTTTTTTTCTTTTTTCTTGTATCCTTTTTTACACGCTTCATTAGGTAGGTAGTACGCTTCCTAGGTAGTAGTTTAGCAATTAGGATTTTCATATAAATAGAATATAGTTTAGTTTTTGAATTAGTTTAAATTATCTCCTGATGATGCCAACATTGATAGCGAAACGTGCGTCGAGAACTTAATAAAAAAAGTGATTTGGTGTTTAGTGGTAAATCTTTTTGAGTTTACTAATTATAAGCTAAGTTTATGTTTATGTTTAGTAATTAATGTCCGAAAGTTTTTGTGACTCTAAATTTATAATTTGATCTTTTTTTATTGATGTGTTTACTATTAATATGGATTTATAATAATTTAATACTTAAATTATGATTGTACTATAATTGTTTATTAATTTCGCTAATAATTTTTTATTACATTTTTATATGCACATTTCTAGCAATATACTTATCCGAATGTTTCTAGGATCTACTGTATTCCAGATGAACTACGAGGTGTGACTATTAAATAACAAGCCTGACGCTGTATAACATTTTATTTTGATTTCATGCATATTTACTTATTATCACCTTCAATATATAGCCCTCCTCTATCCCTACAATGCTCCATGCGAATCTTCTATCGTTCGAAACAGTGCTGGAAGTTTTCTTCTGTCAGCACTTTCAGAACGCGTGACGCTTTTTCTTTCACAGCTTCAATGGACTCAAATCTTATTCCTTTTGATGCATATTTCACCTTAGGAAACATATAGAAGTCGCACGGCGCAAGTTTCGGCGAATAAGGTGGATTGTCTAACAATGAGATGCTGTACTTGTCTAGAAACTTCTTGACAGACAATGCGGAATGTGCTGGCGCATTGTCTTGGTGGAGAACCCATGACTCGTCCTTCTGCAATTCCGATTGTTTTTTCCTTATTCTTTCACGGAGTTCAGCAAGAACGTGAAGATAGTAATGTTAATTAATAATTTGACCTTCAGGAACCCAGTGAAGGGACACAACCCCAAAAAAAAACAACCATCATCGCTTTGAATTTTGATTTTTTCATTCGAGCTTTTTTGGCTTTTGGTTAATTTGGGCTCTTCCAATGCATGGACTGGCGCTCCGTTTCAGGATCATAAGTAAAAAACCACGATTCGTCATATGTTATTATCCTTTCCAATAAGTTTGAGTCATTTTCAATGGCATTTAAATTGTCAGTGCATACATTTTTTTTGTATATACTTTGCATTTTTGCTTCTTGTTGTTCAAACGAATTTCAGGCATCATTTAGTTAAAATTGTTATGTAAAATTTGCCGTGCGCATTCTTTGTCAATTCCTATAGTTTTAGCAATCGCACGAATACTTAACCGACTGTCAGATCGAACCAGTTTGCCAGTTTTTTCGATATAGTCATCCTTTTTTGACTTAGGAGGGCGACCCGGGCGTGGATTAAAATGATAATCCAGTCAAAAACTAGTCATTGCCATACACTTCTTTCAATAAATTATTACTTAAAGTAGCGGTTTTTTTTCTGATAATGGAATACGTGGTTTCTACAAGTAAACTAGAGCAAACTTTATCGAAAACAGAAAGCAGTTAACTCACAAATTAATAAAAAACCTTGACAGAACGCCGTTCGTTTTGGTCTATAAAAGAAATCAAGTTACTTTCCGAAATAATTCGATTTTTATTTAACTTTCTGTATTAAATACAAGTTAAATAGAACAAGACGAAATATATCATACGATAACAGAAGCAAATTAATTTGTTTTCTGTGTGTTTCAAGGTGAATTGTTAAATATTAACCAGAATCATAAATTAAAATTCTAAAATTCAAGTTCAATTGCTTTCAGTTTGTTGATGTAGTTTTTTCGTCAGGTAACTTTTTTTATGGTTTATTAAAATATTCCAGTTATTTTGGGAGCGAGTTTCACTTTTTCAGTTTATTTTTCAATTATTTGTATTTCATTTTTATTATTGATTTTTAACTATCCTGCGATCGAAATTTTAAAAGTTGACAGATTGAGATATAAGTAAAAACTGTTTGAAATACAGTGGTGGTGAATAAAACAAGCATTGTGGAACCTTATTAATATATTTTATTTAAACTAATTTTTACATTGTTTATAAGACAAGATTAACTTACTAGAATAAATTTACCGATCATTTAAAATGCATACTTGACACTAGTCTAAATATAAACAACTACTATTTGTGGACTACTAATGTGGGATTTGCATGATGCCCTGGTTGCTTCATCGAAAGGACAATATTATGCACTATCTTTCGATATTAAAATTAACGACACTAACACTGCACTAATGGTTATCATTGGAAATTTATGAGTTTAGGCGCTATTAGAAATGTCATAAAACATTCCCTTGTTTACTAAAATATTTTATATGTAATGAAAACATTTTATATTTATCACTATTATCTACAATATCATGCTAATTTTGCAATTTATTACGCTGCGTTCGTAAAACGTGAGATTTATCGAGGTAAAACCGATATACGCGTTTTTAATAGCCTGCGAATCAAGTAAGATTTTCTCGTTCAGAGAAATCTAAGAATATATACAGTGGTGGTGTTTAAAATAAGATTGATAAATCCTTATTAATACAGTGGATCCCATATTTGTGGACTACTACTGTGGGATTTGCCTGATGCCCTGGTTGGTTTATCGAAAGGACAATATTATGCATTAACTTTCGATATTAAATTTAACGACCATAACACTCCATCAATGGTTATCATTGGAAAGTTATGAGTGAGTTTAGGCCCTATTAGAAACTATGGAAAACATTGTATATTTATCACTATTATCTACGATATCATGCTAATGTTGTAATTTATTATGCGGCGTTCGTAAAACGTGAGGTTTATCGAGGAAAAACAGATACAGATGTTTTTAATAGTTTGCGAATCAAGTAAGATTTTCCCGTTTAGAGAAATCTAAGAATATATAAAGTGGTGGCGAATAAAATAAGAGTGGCGGATCCTATTAATACAGTGGATCCCAAAAATATTCGGACATCCAATTTGAAAAATCATTCTAGCAGTTCCAGATATCTGTTCCATTATCGTTCCATGAATCATATTAAGATGAGTGGTAATCTTCGAACTTTGTTTACTACAAATAGTAATTGGCAGACTGTGTTCGAAAGAACATCTTAAAATGGGTTGTATACCCATTTAATAGAAAACACTCTTGAAAATAGGCAGTTAGTGGCTAGTTCTTTATGAAAGGGGACATTCCTACCGAAAAATTGGACAAATACTTCAGTTAATTAAAATTATGGTTGAAAGGAACAGGCCATCCGAAATGTATTTTAAAAGAACCAACGCTGTATTTTAAAACAATATGACGTGTGGCTCAGAAAGAACCTTGGTTAAGTAAGAAAAATATCAAAACTCGACTGGATTTTTCCTAGGAGTACGTTTCGAAGCCTGAAAATTATTGGAACGACGTTGTTTTCAGTGACGAGTCAAAATTCAATATCTTTAGCTCATATGGGCGTCAAATGGTGTGGCGAAGGCTTAATGAAGTGTTCAACAAAGAAAATTCTTGTTAAACACGGTGGGGGGATCGGTAATGGTTTGGAGGTGTATATTCTTAGAGTGGTTGGTAACTTGGTGTTTATTGACGGTATAATGAACAAAAATATTTATTTAAATACTTTAAGGCAAAATGTGAACATGAACATTACAAACTCATTTAAATTTTGCCAAAATAATGACTCTAAAGACAGTACTTGTATAGTTCGCGAATGGCTATTACACAACTGCCTAAAAGTGATTGAAATATCGTCTTAGTCACCTGACCTTAATCCCATTGAAAACGTTTAGCTTTATTTGGAAACTAATATGAGGAAACACAAAATTACTAATAAAGAAACTTTAAAGAATAAGTTATTGGAGGAAAGGAATGATATCGACGTAAATTATTTAAACAAATTGGTGGTATCGGTAAAAAATGTGTCGGAAATGTGACTAAGGTCAAAGGTGGTTATACCAAATACTAATTATAAGCTAAGTTTTTTATACAGTTAATTTTTTTGTCTATACTAATTAATGTCCGAACAATTTTGTTACTCTAAATTTATAAATTGATCTTTGTTATTGGTGTATTTACTATTAATATGGATTTATAATTATTTAATACTTAAATTGTGGTTGTACTAGAAATATTTATTAAATTCCCTCATATTTTTTTTATTACATTTGATTTTTTTTTTTTATTTTCATAAGCCCACATATAGTAATATAATTATCCGAATATTTTTGGGATCCACTGTATTCCAAATAATTATTTAAATGTTAAATATAATAAAATGACTGCAGATCTTTAGAATTATTGTTCTGTTAACTCAAATGAACATCTGAAACACGACTCCTTGAAATTTGTTTTTTGATAATGGAAAACGTGACTTCTACAAGCATACTAGAGCACTCTTTATCGAAAACAGTTAACTCATAAATGAATAAAAAACCTTGACAGAACGCCGTTCGCTTTGTTCTGAATGAACTTTCAAATTGAGCGGTATTTGTAATTCTTGAATAAAACATTTTGAATTAAAACAATTTGCGTTGATTTCAAAAACGTTTTTATTGATAATTGCCAAACGGCCATCTCTTGCAGCTCCACCGACATCCACTTTTCTGTCAAAATGTTTCTTATAGAGCTGGCTTTTCACGTAGCCTCAAAAAAAATAGTCCATCGGTTTCAAATTACATGATCTTGATGACCAATTAACACCACCGTTTCTTGCAATAACTCGTCCAGCAAATTTTTCTCTTAATAAATCAATTATTTCAATGGCAGAGTCAGGTGTAGCGCCGTCCTGTTGAAACTACATATCCTCCAGATCAATATTATTAAATTCGGCCCACAAAAATACAGTTATTATCTCACGCTATCGAAGACCATTCACAGTTACAGCTTCACCAGCAGCATTCTGAAAGAGATAAGGTCCAATTACACCTCCAGATCATAATGGACACCAAACAGTGACTCGTTTAGGATGTAGAGGTTTTTCATGAATCAATCCTGGATTTTCCTCACCTCAAATACGGCAATTATGTTTATTAACATAGCCACCAATTTCAAAATCTGCAATCAGTGTCATCAGACACCCAACTGTTGGGTTCCACAATCTCATGTGGACCACACAACAACCTGCGCCTCTGCCTAAATTGAACACGTTTGTTGGTTGCTTGACCGGGAAGGAGTCCCACATATCCGTTCAAGTGGATGGTCTCCCTATTCTTGATGGTATGGTATATGTCGGCGCCCTGAAGAGTCTGAACCTCGAGAGACGAAACCTACGTCATCCAGTTGAAGGGATATGTGGGGCTTCTTCTCGGTCAAGCAACCAACAAAAGTGTTCATTTAGGCGGAGACGCAGGTTGTTGTGTGTTCCACATGAGATTGTGGAACCCAATGGTTGGGTGTACGCCATCCGACGGGAGGTCGGCGAAAAACATGGGTTGTTGGCTGTGGATAGGGTCTCCTTTTCTTGATGGTATGGTATATGTCGGTGCCCTGAAGAGTCTGAACCTCGAGAGACGAAACATATGTCATCCAGTTGAATGGATATGTGGGGCTCCGTATTGAAAAACATGTAAAATATTTTTACATATATATATATATATATATATATATATATATATATATATATATATATATATATATATATATATATATATATACATATATATATATATATATATATATATATATATATATATATATATATATATATATATATATATATATATATATATATATATATATATATATATATATTTATATATATATATATACATATATATATATATATATATATATATATATATATATATATATATATATATATATATATATATATATATATATATATATATATGTAAAAATATTTTACATGTTTTTCAATACAACGGAGTATTGTTTCGGTGCTGGCTAGTTTTTGAGAATGGTTTTCTAACAATATTTTGAGCTTAGGTGCACTATTTTTAGATTTTTTGTACTGTTTTTGTTCTTGCGTTGGTTCTTTTTTAAACACATTTCGGACGGCTTGTTTGCTTCTTCGGAAAAATACGGTCCTGATTTTTGTAACATTTCACGATATCTCCTACCATACTTTTACTTAAATGAAGCATTTGCTTAATTTTTCGGTAGGAATTTCCCATTTCATAATGAAATAATACTAAATGAATATTTTCAGACTATTTTTTTTTTCATTTGATGTACAACCCATGTTAAGATGTTCCTTCGACACCAGTCTGCTAATTACTATTTGCAGTAAACAAAATTCAAAGATTATCAATTATCTTAATTCGAATATTTTTGAAGTGTATAAATATAATACCTATATTTTTTTTTTCTTAAAATTTTATAATTAAACCGATGATTTCGGAAATTTGTTATAGAAGAAGTTAAAAGGAGGTAAAAATCGTAAAACAAACGGGAAGAAAATATATATATAATTTTTTTTGCGTAAACTGGAACTGCTCGAATGATTTTTTTAAATAGGGTGTCCGAATATTTTTGGGATCCACTGTATTAATAAGGATTTGTCAATCTTATTTTAAACACCACTACTGTATATATTCTTAGATTTCTCTGAATGAGAAAATTTTACTTCATTCGCAGACTATTAAAAACGCGTATATCGGTTTTACCTCGATAAACCTCACGTTTTACCAACGCTGCGTAATAAATTGCAAAATTAGCATGATATTGTAGATAATAGTGATAAATATAAAATGTTTTCATTACATATAAATATTTTTTTTAGTAAACAAGGGAATGTTTTATGACATTTCTAATAGCGCCTAAACTCACTCCCAATGATAACCATTAGTTCAGTGTTATTATTGTTAATTTTAATATCGAAAGATAATGCATAATATTGTCCTTTCGATGAAGCAACCAGGGCATCATGCAAATCCCACATTAGTAGTCCACAAATAGTAATTGTTTATATTCAGACTAGTACCATGTATGCATTTTAAATGGTCTATTAACTTATTCTGGTAAATTAATATTGTCTTAGAAACAACGTAAAAATTAGTTTAAATAAAATATATTAATAAGGTTCCACGATTCTTATTTTATTCACCACCACTGTATTTCGAACAGTTTTTACTTATATCTCAATCTGCCAACTTTTAGAATTTCGATCGCAGGATAGATAAAAATCAATAATTAAAATGAAATACAAATAACTGAAAAATAAACTGACGTTCTCGGTTATTGGATTTTGGTATCAAGTGAAACTCGCTCCCAAAATAAGTTGAATATTTTAATAAACAATATAAAAAGTTACCTGACGAAAAAACTACAACAAACTGAAAGCAATTGACCTTGAATTTAAAAATTTTAATTTATGATCCTGGTTAATTTTTAACAATTCACATTGAAACACAAAGAAAACAAATCAATTTGCTTCTGTTATGTGATATTTTGTCTTGTTTAATTTAACTTATATTTGATACAGAAAGTTGAGTAAAAATCTAAGTACCTCGGAAAATGAATTGTTCTTTTTATAACGGGTCTTTCAAATCGATCGGTTTTATATTTCTTGTGAATTTGCCTAGGTCTAGTCTCATTTTAGAAGTGTAATGTATGACATTTATCAAAATGGAGTCGTACACAATCCAACAACGCGCTAAAGTTGTTGAATTATTTTATGAAAATGGGTTGTCAATACAAAATATTTTTAGAAAATTACGTGATATTTGCAGTTTGCACAATCGCCTATCTGAAAGCATTATCAATCGAATTATTCAAAAATTTCAATAAACTAGTTCGGTGGAAGTTAAAAGAAAAGCAATGTATAGTTGTAGTGGTCGTTCATAAGAGCATATTGATTTGGTACGTGAAAGGGTCGCTAAAGACCCAGAAATTTCCATTAGTCGACCTTAGCAACAATTTGGATTCGGCGAATCCATAATATGGCGTATTTTACGAAAGGATTTAGCTCTGAAGACATATAACATAACTAGATCATTCAAAACGTTGTGTATTTGTCAACTGGATTAATGAACAAACAGGATGATTTTTCTCAAAAAATCATTTTTTCAGATGAAGCAGATTTTCAAATTGGTGGCACGATTGATTCATGAGACACCTCTATATCCTAAACGAGTCACTGTTTGGTGTCCGTTATGATCTGGAGGTTAATTGGACCGTATCTCTTTCAGAATGCTGCTGGTGAAGCTGTAACTGTGAATGGTCTTCGATATTGTGAAACAATAACTGTATTTTTGTGGGCTGAATTTAATAATATTGATCTAGAGGATATGTAGTTCCAACAGCATGGCGCTACACCTCACTCTGTCGATGAAATAATTGATTTATTGGGAGAAAAATTTTCTGGGCGAGTTATTGCAAGAAACGGTGGTGTTAATTGGTCATCAAGATCATGTAATTTGACACCGTTGGACTATTTTCTATGGGGTTACGTGAAAAGCCAGGTCTATAAGAAAAATTTTAATAGAAAAGTGGACGTCGGTGGAGCTGCAAGAGATGGCCATTTGGCAATTATCAATAAAAACGTTTTTGAAATCAACGCAAATTCTATGTTTTATTCAAGAATTAAAAATACCGCTTAATTTGAAAGTTCATTTAGAACAAAGCGAACGGCGTTCTGTCAAGGTTTTTTTTATTCATTTATGAGTTAACTGTTTTCGATAAAAAGTGCTCTAGTATGCTTGTAAAAATCGCGTTTTCCATTATCAAAAAACAAATTTCAAGGAATCGTGTTTCAGATGTTCATTTGAGTTAACAGAACAATAATTCTAAAGATCTGCAGTTATTTTATTTTCTTTAACATTTAAATAATCATTTGGAATACAGTGGATCCCAAAAATATTCGGACAATTATATTAGTATATGTGGACTTATGAAAAAAAAAAAAAAAATGTTATAAAAAAAAAATATTAATAGTAAATACGCCAATAACAAAGATCAAGTTATAAATTTAGAGTAACAACATTGTTCGGACATTAATTAGTATCGACAAAAAAATTATCTGTATAAAAGACTTAGCTTATAATTAGTATTTGGTATGACCACCTTTGACCTTAGTCACATTTCCGAAACATTTTTTCATGGATACCACCAATTTCTTGTATTGTACCCTTAGAGCACGGGCGTAGCCAAGGGGGGGGGGGGGGGTTTGGGGGTTCAAACACCTCCCGAAATAAGCCAAACATTACCTAATATTATACAGAAAAAATACAAGGAGTGAAGAGAGTTAAATTATTACATTTAATTTGAATATATATCCGAACTAGTGGACGTTGCGCACAGTAACGCCATCTCTTGTCGAGTAGTCGACGTTTATTGTTTTATTTACTTCAAACTAACCCCCCCCCCCCAAACTAAATCCTAGCTACGCCCGTGCCTTAGAGGGGTTGGTAATTTTGTGTTTATTGACAGTATAATGGACAAAAACATTTATTTATATATTGTAAGGCAAAATCTGAGAGTATGTGCGGAGAACATGAACATTACAAACTCATTTAAATTTTACCAAGACAACAATCCTAAATATAGTGCGGGTATAGTTCGCTAATGGGTATTATACAATTGCGCAAAAGTAATTGAAACGCCGCCTGAGTCACCTGACCTTAATCCCATTGAAAACGTTTGGCATTATTTGGAAACTAATATAAGGAAACATGCAATTACTAATAAAGAAACTTTAAAGAATAAGTTATTAGAGGAATGGAATGATATCGACGTAAATTATTTTTAAAAATTGGTGGTATCAATGAAAAAACATTTAAGAAATGTGATTAAAAAAAACGCTCAATTTTAAAGACCCTTTATTAACGTTGCGAAGCTTTTATAAACCTTATATACCATTAGAAAAATTTGTCCTTTACAAGCTCTCTCGTTAGGAAAATTTTTGCAGTGTACATAAAAAAATTACCTGTGTGATATATTTATCACATATTTATTCCATAACATTTATCATATTAAAAACTGCGAAGCGGTCTTGTTTCACTCATAAATCAAATGGTTGTCATGTAGTAACGAGAATAACTAATTCATCAAAAGAATATTTTCTGCCTTATATTTTTCCTGGATAATGCACATATTAAATGAAAATAAACGTTAGATTTTTCCTTCTACATTTTCTTTTTCGTTTTAATTTTTTTTTACCTTTTTGATTTACTTTTATTTTTTTTTCGTTTCCTTGACTTGTACACTTCAAATGTTTTATTATTTATCACTCCATAACGTCTAGGTCATACTAACCATTAATCTTGATATCAACAGCAGATTTTTTTTCATTCTGATAAAATTTGAAGACGGTTCGGTATATATATATATATATATATATATATATATATATATATATATATATATATATATATATATATATATATATATATATATATATATGTATATATATATGTATATATATCTATATATATATATATATATATATATATATATATATATATATATATATATATATATATATATATATATATATATATATATATATACCTGACTTATGGAAAAATGCAGAAGTGAACCTTTTACATAAAAATGGAGCACAGGAAGATTTAAAGAACTACCGTCCAATAAGCCTCCTATCAGTGATGTACAAAGTTTTCACTAAGATAATTTCTAAAAGAATATTAAAAAAACTGAATGACGCACAACCAAGAGAACAAGCAGGATTCAGAAGTGGATTCAGTACAATGGATCACATCCAGGTTGTACAGCAGGTCATAGAAAGGCACAACGAATACACCATGCCACTGTGCTTGGCTTTTATCGACTACGAAAAAGCATTTGATTCC